>JANIJG010005512.1:0-67792 GCA_024611175.1 Megaceryle torquata
CTGGCCTATAGTTTTCTGGAATCTTCTTCCTGCCCTTTTTGAAGACTGGAGTGACATTGGCTTTCCTCCAGTCCTCCAACACCTCTCCTGTCTGCCATGATTTTGCAAAAATAATGGAGAGTGGTAGGGCAACAACATCAGCACTCTTGGGTGCTTCTCATCAGGGCCCATGGATTTATGTACATTCAACCTATGTAACTGGTCCTTAACCCAGTCTTCATTGATCAGTGGAGAGTCATCCCTCCCCCAGGCTCTTTCCCCTTCAGCTAGGGACTGGAGTTCACAGGGGCTGGTCTTAGAAGTAAAGACTGAAGCAAAGAAGGTATTCAGCAACTCTGCCTTCTCTGTATCCTCAGTTATCAAGACTGCTGCCTCATTCAGCAGTGGCCCCACATGTTTCATGTAACTCCATCTGTTATTCTGTACTTTTGGTTGTAGCCATAGATGTTTTAGAGAAGAGTTTGTTGATGGAGTTGTCCAATACAACCCAGGTGCCTCTGCAGGCACATTGTCTCATGTTGTCTCACTGTTGTCAGCAGCGGGTGCCAGACCAGCATGGAGAACAATATAAATGTGTGCACAGGCTGCAGTGTGCCACCAACATTCTTTGGTTATTGGACAGTCATAGAAACATCAGTAATTCAACATCTGCAGTGTTGAGCCATGTTTAGTGACTTCAACATTAACCCTGCCACCTTTACCTGTTGCTATACTTTAGTCCCACATAATCAGTATAGTGAAGTTAGGATTAGCCCTCCGAAGATCCGGGTCATGACTCACCTTTACTGCTTTCTGAAGTCATTAACTAAGGTAGCAGCAGAGTTTGTTTTGTATGGTGTCCTTTAGTTTTTGCCTTATTTTAATGAATGATTGCTGGAGCAAGTCGAATACGTTGTGTCTTCAGTATTATTGAGGCTGGAAAACAGCCAGAACAACCACGGAGCCAAATTTCTAGGCAGTTTTCCATATCTACAGTAAAACTGAGAACAACAAATGAAAAAGGAATGACACAGATAGGGCTGTGGTATAAGAAAAAAAAACCCAAAACTTAAGCATTTTAGGATTTTGGACAGAGTTTCCTGCACAGTTATATCATGGCATTGCTTTTATTTCCCAGAAAACTGTGAATCGACATACTGCCATTTCAGCAGCTACGTTCAGATTCTCATTTTCTGGCAACCTGGGTAGATCAAAACAGTCATAGAGACAGATAAAAATTTATAACCCACCCTTGCCCGTTCACATGGGAAATAAACTCTGATCCTCTAGCCAGGGGCCAGAATTCCGTGTATACTTCCACGTAGTATTTGTATTATTTGGTGCCTCATCTACAGTACAATTTGTCGAGTATTGTTCCACGCTTCTTTAAGAACAAGCAGACTGTGTTTGCTGTGTTCCAGATCTTATAGTATCTTTCAAGAAAAAACAAACCATTGCTCTAAGGGCAGCACAACCAAAGCAGCTTCACTATAGATTTGTAGAGAACCCTAAAGCACCTTTGCTCCCCACTATAATAATTTAGGGTAACTTAACTGGCTTTATAATTTCAATGTCACTCCCATGGGGCAAAAACCTCCTGTGCTGGGGCTAATTCTGCTTTAGGTCTACGGGACTGGCCAGCCTGCTGCAATAAACAGCACAGTGTACAGTGGTTGGTTTCCGAGTTCTTTCTCTCATTCAGCTGAAGAATGAACACAGTTCCTTCTTCTGTCTTCAGCTGCTGACTTCCAAGAAACTTGTAGAAATTTAATTATTTCTGAGACCTTGGCACATGTGTGAAATGTGTTCAAATTTGGAGCGAGAGATAAACTGAACCATGACATAAGCTTCCTCTCCTGACGAACACAAGATAATCAAGATTTTTCTGTGAAAAGTCCCACACCCGAATGACTGGAAGTGCAAATTTTTTTTTTCAAAGACAGCCCTATGCCAAAACAGAGCCATCAAAACCCCTTTGCCCCGTGTCCTTTCTCTTGGCAGCCACATGCTTGGCTTTGACAATGCAGCACATCTTGTTTGTCACCTGCTTTGAAGAAGTAATTTGCAAATTAATAGAAATGTCAAGTTATATTCCCAACTTCAATTGAATCCAAATTGTTAATAGATTGTCACTAACCAGGCTGCAGGAGAAAGGATGATAAAATGGAAATGTGGCAAGGTATTTTTTTCCAGACTGTTAGGTTACCATACTTTTTCCCTCTAAGATCCAAAGCTGTACTGTACTTCAGTACCTTGGCCAATAGATCATCCTGCTTCAAAATCTGAAGGAAAGAGATTGAGGTAAGCATTCTGGGCATTCATAGTATGTTAGATTAATATTGCTGGCTATTCACTGCATACCATGGTGAAGTCAGCACTCCCAGCTGCTAGCTGGTCTGGATCATGTTGGTGTAGTTGATGTGGTTGCTCCCTGCTTCATTTTTGAAAACCCAATGCTTCTTTTTTCTGTTTTGGGTATGTTTCTGTAGTTTGGATTGTACTGTGAGCTGGGGTGCTCTGTGCTCCTGAAAGTACCTCTATCTCCAGGTGATGAGCAGGACATGAGAATATCGACTGTACTTTTCCTCTTGAGCACAAAGATCATTCCTATTGGGAAAGCCCAATGAGGGTGATGGTGCTGTACCCACAAACACGATCAGCAGTTACATGCAAATCCAGAGGGTGGACCAGCATTTGCAAGAAAATGAACCGTGTTCCCTTTGCCACTGCTCTGACCCTCGCACAAAACCCTGTTATATTTATGCAATTCTCCCACAGCAGGTGTGTTTGGCTTTATTTCACTGTTAATCACACTGCACTGAAAGTTTAGTTGAATACCTGTTCATTTTCATACTCAGGATTATATTAACTTTTACAAGCAACTGAATACGAATATTTTCAGTTTCATACTAAAATTTCATACTCGTTCTTTTTGATTCTAAAAGGTATACAGAAGGTGTCCCTGCTTAAAGAGCCTCATGTCTGAGGATCCTTACCTTGTTCCCTCCTTGGAATATTTCCAAGCAGGGATCATCTTTTTCCCCTGCCTCAGATTGAGCGAGAATCAATGTTTGTTCCCCTGGAATGTATCAGGGAGTAGTAAGTGTTGTGTTTGTGTGACAGAAACCTTCTTACTTTGGAGGCAGCAGAGAAAGATTCCAGAATTCTGTCACAAGGTTTTATTCTACTTTGTCTTGTACCTTTGTTCACTTGCAATACAAGAAGAAAGCGTAAGTAGTTCTATAAGGGATGTGAAGTTTTATTAAACTGGAAGAATGCATCACTCTGCTGCTCAAACACTCGTATGTGAAATGATTGTTTGGTTAAGAGGAAAAAAAAAAAAAATTCAAAGTTTTGGCAAGCCCTGGTTTTGTCTGCCCCAAACACCAGGTAGACACCTCCACCAATATTGTTTGCACACAAATCCAACTGTGTACACAGAGGTCTAGAAAAAAATCTAAAAACTGAACCACTCAAATCTTCATATTTTACTGTATGTTATTATTAAAATAGTGATAGTTTAAAGTAATTATATGAAAGGAAAAAATAGAATAAATATTATTGCTGAATGGTGGCAGATTCACACCCTCTGACAACAGGACTTTACTAGCATTTTTTAATTAGCTGACTGAGTTCTAGGCACAGGTATTTTTAGCTGCACCTGTAGGTTGGTTTTGCTTTTGTAAATTGTCTACACAGATACCTACAATCTTGTAAACTTTCCCACTGTACCCATGTGCACCACACATGAAGAGTCATCTTGTAAAGACCCTTACTGACAAGCTACTTGAAACCATTATTCTGCTTTAAAATGTCCACGAGACACTGTCCTTTTCTCTTTCTAAAAACAGGCAACATGCAGGTGGGTAATGCAGGACTTGAGCTGTTCCTAAGCAGCCATCACCAACATGTGAACTCATGCTGAAAGCTCTTCCAAGCCTGACATGATGTGTCAGAGCCTGTCACTGAACCACAGCTGGCTTCCCTTAGCTCGCGTGTGGTGTATCATTTATAAGCCATGTGTGAGCTGAAATGGAGAAAAATTGCTTCTATTAAAAGCATGAATTTATGAATAGCAGGACAGTATTTTCTGAAGCTGAGCTGAAATTTGGTCCTCCCAACCACCAGTCTATATTTTCTCACTTTTACTTGAATTACTTTACTTTTTATCCCATGCATGGGAATATTTTTACTAGGAAACTAGAATTTAATCTGTTTGTCTACCAATTTGCTGGTACATAAAACCTGTCTAAAACTGAGTCTTATGAGGGGTGGCTGAGGGACCTGGGGTTGTTCAGCCTGGAGAAAAGGAGTCTCAGGGGAGAACTTCTCTCTTTCAACAACTCCCTAAAAGGAGGTTGGAGACAGGTGGGGTTGGTCTTTTGTCCCAAGGAACAAGTGATAGGAAAAGAGGAAACAGCCTCAAGTTGTGCCAGGGGAGATTTAGGTTGGACCTGAGGAACAATTTCTTCCCCACAAGGGCTGCCCAGGGCAGTGGTGGAGTCCCCATCCTGGGAGGGGTTTCAAAGCCGTGGAGATGTGGTGCTGAGGGGCATGGTTTAGTGGTGACCTGGCAGTGCTGGGTTAATGGTTGGACTCAAAGATCTTAAAGGACTCTTCCAATCAAAACAATTCTATGAATCTATGATTCTTTCTCCAACTTTCATATGAAAAATTATTCAGTTTTATTAGTCAATCTGTAGCAGTTAGAAATGAACCTTGTAGTTATGAGAATGAAATGACACGAAACAGTTTGGAACACAGAGGCTTGAAAATTCAGGCAGAGGTAGCAGTGCTGCTATCCTGAGTGAAGGCAATCCCAGACTTGCCACTCTAAATCCTATACTTTCCATGACTTCCAAAAGCCAAACTTCAAGTAGTTGAGATTATTTTTGTGGTGTCTAGCTCAGACTTAAAAAAACCAATAAATTAATTTAAAGTTGTAAGTAAAAGTCCTTGATCTCCGTATGAGAATCCTGGTTAGGAAGGTGACAGTTTTACCAGAAATATAAAGGAAAAATATCATTACATTTCCGTGCGTGCTGAAATGGCTTTGTGCTTCCAATCAAGGCACTATTATTGGCAGGCATTGTCTGAGCATATTTTGCAATGTTCATTCTGCATCATCTGGATTGCTCACGTGATTTCTGAATCCAGCCCCTTGACTGCAGGATTGTGCACTGGGCTTACAGGCACCATGTTATTTTTGATTTGAACCTGTGTGGATATAGCCCTGCAGTGGTGAATGGAGACTCGGCAGCAGTATGAACAGAGGGTTGTCCCAAAGCAGAACAAAGCTGCACTGTGGCACACCTGGGGGCTGGGTAATGACAGACTGCAAAAACAAGGAGATGGTCTGCTGGGGAAACTCTGTACATTTCTAGTGAGGTATTACCTCACCCAGTAGACCAGAATGAGTAACATTCTAAGGAAACCTTTCATCTCCCCACAAGAGAATTTATTTTCTTTCTACCCAAAGCTTGAGTGAACAGCCTGGTTTGTCTTTGTCCTGTACTGTTTTCAGGATTCTTCTCTACTTTCCCATGTCTGGAACAAGGCAGAAGCTGCAATGAAAGAATGAGCATGATCACAAAAAACCAGAAGAAAGACAGCAACCTCTTTGCCTCTCTCTTACCTGCTCAGGATGCTCGCAGGAAGATGCTATAGGAATAGGAACAGCTCAAGGAACAGCAGGCAGGACAAATTCAGTGCTTCTCAAAATGAGGAAAAGGGAAGAAGTGTTAGTATTTTAGTGCAAGCCATTTTTTTTTCTTTTTTTTTTTTCTTTTCCTGCACAACCCCCCATTATCAGACCCATCATCACTGCATGCTACTTTGCACTTAACACTGTAGCCTCCTCTCCACTTTTAAAAGTAACTGTGCATTGACTTAACAGGTAGACGTATTAATAGCAGAATCTTTTCAAATGGTGACAGTGGAAGATACTTTATTGTAATACATTTGCCTATGTGCAAAGTGCCAAATGCAGAATAACAAGAATAACCCTGATTTTGCAAAATGAGGAAGAAAAAGTGGGTCAAGCTCAAGCATACTCCTTGAATAGCTGAGCACCTGAAGCTCATGGATAGCAGCAGCAATTGCTTGTTGAGGTTCTTCTTGCCTTATTAAATCAAGTCAATACTTGCTCAATGATCAGAATCTCTCTCAGCTTCAATCTTGTGCTGGAGCTCAGGGGAGGAGACTTGCACACAGGCTTTGCTGTTCTTATAAGAACTAATAAACAGTATAAAAATGAAGCATGAGAGATCTGTCTTGCCTGGGGCTATTATTGAAACCTAGTTACATGTAGATTCATTCTCATTTGGTGATGGCAACTTCCAATCTGAAGTCACCTGTAGCAGATGAGGAATTCCTTTGGTGTATCAGATACTTCATTTACCTTTGGGCAGGTACCAAGAAAAATTACAGGTTAGTTAGCTAGTTCAAAAGGGAAAAAAAAATGCATTGCAATTAGAAAGCCCACGATAAGCAGGGGCTTAATCCCTGCCAATCTGCATTCTGGGATGTTGGGCTCTGCTCCCAATGCCAGCAGATGACATACAGGAGAAGATGCAGTAAGTACAAGGCTTTGATTTTGAAATTATATACATAAATATATATACACATATATATATTTTATCTGAGGGAAGATTGTAATCACTATTTAATCAAAGATAATGCTTTCAAGCTGCAGAAGCAGCTCCAGTCTTCTTCAGATTATATATTAAAGTTGGCTATACATTTATAAATCTTGTTTTGTCATGAGCAAGGGTTTCAGATTGTGGCTCTGGTTTTGCTTTGAAGAGTATATCATATATTGCTCACTAAGTACAAAAATACATGGTTACTATCCTGAGAGGGCTAAGGAGCATCAAATGTTCGGTAAAATGGCACCGTGTTAGTTGTGAGAAGCTTTTAACTACTGCAGCTAATTTTACACATGGACCGAAGACAACTCTAATTCTGTGCTCACACAAGGTACATAAGAGAGAGACCCTTGGGACTGTTTTGTGTCCTGTTTGAATGTTTGCAGCTCATACATTAAAAAAATGCTGTTTAGAAATACTTTACAAAATGTGCACATCTTGATGCCTATGTGGCAACATTGACTCGAGCAACCAGAACTCGGGGATTTACACAATCCCTGCAGTTGGTTTACACAAACTAGTGGACATGCTGCCTAATCGACCATTTTATCTTCCTCTGCTCAGATTAACTCTTTCCCATCAACGTTTCCACCTCTGTACTGTGAATGGTGAGTGATGCTTTGGGTGTGTATGGGCATATAGAATGGATCTTGTAGCAATTTTATTCCTAAGAAAATACTACGAGATGTCTTTACAGAAGTCAATGATCTTATGTACATTAAGAAAAGACCAACCAGATTTGGTAATCATTCCATTATCCTAATATAATTGAAGGAACCTGTGTCCAAAAGACTAGAAAGAATGCTCAAAATAACAAGATGCTACTTTAAATTATTATTATTTTAATATTTACACAGGATTAAGTTCTTTAAAAGGAGTTTAAATCTGTCTAGAACCCAGATGAGTGTAGTTCAGTGTATGTGACTGAATGCATGGGAAATCAATTCCCTACCACTTCTCTAGTCTATCAATAAAAATTTAATGCTCAGATCTCCGAGATCCCATTAGGATAGTTAAAAGTATCCTGCTCCCATGTTGCTTTTCACACTGCTGCTACTTTCTCCTGTACAGAAGAAAATAGTAGCCAAGGGATGTAAGAACACAACTGAACCAGCTGTGACCTGAGCATCTGTTGTAGAAAGTGGCTGCAATGTAAAGGAACCATCTCCTCTGGCAACAAAAGTGAGGGATGATAATAGCTGCCTTTTTGCAGATAGGCAGCCCTCAATTTCAAAACTGAGGTTATCGTATCCTGCCTTGCTGGATAGTGACGTAGCCATTCACCAGAAAGAAGCTGCAAGAACCAGCTTAGTGTAGTGCTGTGAAAAACAGCCCCAAACATGATTCAATCCCACTTAACGCACACAGCTCATTCTCCCTGACAGCTTCCCGGGTTTAAGAGCTTGCTCCAACCCTGTGAGTGAGTGCCTGCCACCAAGGGTTTCCCAGCACCTTTCTGAATCTGGTTTCTTCCTCCAACTTTGCATTTGGATTCCTCTGCATATCACTGAAAGCTCTTTGTCATTTCCTCAAAGTCTCAAACCCCAAAATAAATGTTTGCCTACCTTTTTCTGGTTCTTCCTTTGACACGGTGCTCCTCCCAGATATGTTGCTGAAGGAATGTCATGGCAGCCTCAGTTCCTTCGGGAATATGCCAGCAATTAATATTAATTTAACAATTAATATTGTTTAAAGAGATAATGAATCTGAATTTCTAACTCCCGTGACCATATGCCGTGACTATTCCAAGTTTATTTGTTAGCAAGGGCTTATGGAAAAATTATTTCACTGAAGAATTCTTGAGTGCAAGCTAATGGAGAGCTGCTACATAAGCCAGAGCCAAGTTTTACACATTTAGGTCTTCATCAGAAATTTTAGCAATATTGTTTCTATAATTATCCAGATTAAAATTTGGTTGTCATAGCATTTTTCTGAAGTCTAAATAGATGCTGTGGTACATCATAAGCACTCCTATTCCGATCAGGATCATTCAGTGAAAGTGGCTACCGACTGAAGTGTTTATTTATGGACAAAGACACCAGAGATGAGCCATGGACTCAGTGGGACCATCATTCTTTATATAGAGCTGGGTGAAATCAATGCTTTGTGCTTGAATTACCAGTGCAGCCTTCCCACTAATGCTTCTTATCCAGTGTTTGCCTCTCTTCTTGTTTTCCACACCCACCACACCTTTATAGTATTATCAATTTATATGAAAAATGACACTTACGCTATTGCACCCTGCCCCTTTGATTAGGACCAACTGCACCAAGTCTCACCTTTCTGTACCCTGTATCTCCAAATGTCAGTCAATGCACACTCAACAGAGATGTTTTGGCTTGAAAAGACACTCTTCTAATCTCAGTTACACACTAAATTATGAGATTATAAAAATATATGATCTCATTGCTTAAGTGTCTCCAGCTACTAGCAGATTAAAACTATTTTTTGTAGTCAACAGGCAAAATGCAGCATTTCACAGCTCTTTCAACACAGTTGTGGAAATCTTAATCCAATATTTGTAGTTTTTACATCCATATTGTGCTGGTTTTTCAAAAGGCCAGAGGGGAAACAAAACTATCCTGGCCATGTTGACAGAGCTTTTGTGGTCCCTCCGCTGACTGTACAAATAAATAATGGAATATTGAAGTCAGCCTTTCACTGGGGAGGGGAAAACTATTGTCAAGCTTGGTATTTACAGTGTTACAAGTGTTTGTCTTGTTTCCAGAAAATTTTGTGCAAATGGTGACCAGAGCCTATTCAAGAAAAATGAGTTTCAGAGATCTGAGTGCTAGTAACTATGGCCAGAGATTGAAATAGCCACTAAATTCTGTTAGCAGATGTTTCTTGAACAAACATCAGACCTCTTCAGATGTTGCACTTGAGTTACCTATAGAGGCTGTAGGTTGTGTTAGAGGGCAGGTAGGCATGTCTGTCTTTTATTGATCTTTAGATCTGTAATAACATTAAATTGACTGGAATAATCTTGAGAATAAATACTTATAATAGCCCCCAGGAAATATCTATATGTTAAAGTTGCTTTCTGTGTTGACATCTGTTGTAACTTAACTGTTATTTTTACCTGTTCTATCTCTACTAAACTTGGCATGGAGATATTGTGATCGCATCATCTCCTGCAATGTAAGTACTCAAAAGGCTTGTTTTGTATCTGGTTTGAAATAAGCACAAAGATAATTCAAAACATCCAGATTCTCTTGTGTTCATATGATTTTATTACTTAGTGTCCCATAAATTATCACTTGATGGGCCTTAAGATTCTGCTTTAGGGGAATTTGTTTGGTAAAATCAAACACAACCAAAGAAGTGAAAAAACAAAATACAGCTTCCAATTCAACTGTAGCGTTCAATACGGAATTGTCCACGTGAGCTGTAATTGCTTTCTAACAGGAAGCAAAAGACGCTTAATCTCTTTCAGAAGAAGCAGAAATTAGTTGTTCACAGATTGGAATCTATTCATATGCAAAGATTAGTCATCTCTAAATTGCAGCTGCTTTCAGAGGCAGTGTTCGATTACTTGTGATACCCTGAAAATAACTGCAAACCAGCAGAGAATGCTTGTGTAGTTTTCTTTCAAGTTAATTACTTATGCAAAAATGCATCTGTTGGGTGACACTGATGAAGTTCATGATTTTCAAATATTTCCTCGTCCTACACAGTGATTACTCAAAATGTATCTTTTCAGAAAGAGAACTCATCAAGAATCTTTCAACAAAATGCTTTTTTGATTTGAAAATGAGATTCAAAGCCAAAAGTTTTGCATGGAAATTAATTTATTTTGGTGAAGCTTTTGTCTGGAAAGGTTTCTGTGTTCCAAGACACAGTTTCTGGTTTAGATGAGACATCCCTTCATTCCAAAGGATCAAATAATGTAGGCTAATTGCTTGGGACAAAATCAGTTCCATGATTTTATTCTTATTCATGTGTATTTATACAAAGTAAACCAGTTCCATCAGGAGAGACTGAAAGACCTATTGAAAACCAGCCCCCAAGAGCTGGGTTTCAGCGTCCAACTTGGTTATGGCAGAAGCTGAGGACCTTGCATGTAGATAAGAGACTTTACTCCTAATGTCTCTTTAGTTAATTATTGACAAGATTCAAGAATGGTCTTGGCTTTATCCACTAAAACTTCTTAAGGAACTCTTCCCAAAACACTTTCACCCTGTCATTAAGTAAATCACTTCTAATCCAGAAGAACTGATTTGCAAGTTCCAAATAGATTTGCAATGTTATGGGACTCAGGCTAGGATATAGGAAAGGTGCAATCATTGCAGCTTAAAGAAGCCTGATTCCACCTTCAGATAAAAGTAGTAAAAGAAGTAAAACAAATTTCTTTAAAGCCTTCCCAAGTCCTTTGAGGACAGCAACACAGCAGTCCTCATTTGTCAAAAGTTTTCAGCTAGCTCTTTCTCCCCTACCACCATCCCCTTTCATACTAAGTACAAGCTCAGAAAGCAGATTCCTCCCTCTCTCATGTGCTTTGTGGAGGGAAAACAGGTGGATCATAATTAGCTTTCTCTTTTGCCCTCACAGTCTAGTCTTGGAGACATCACTAAAAATGAGAAATTAAACCTTTCTCTCTCTCTCTCTCTTTTTTTTTTTTTTTTTTTTTTTTTTTTTTTTTTTTTTTTTTTTTTTTTGTGGGGGGGGGAGAATGAGACAAAACCAAACCCAACATGTATCATGTTTCCAGAATTCTTTTCCTATATCTTAGTGACCAAATTCTATGTCTATGACTTCATGGCACTTACTGTATTTTGATTACTTAATCTTCAGCCATCACTCCTTATCCTAACTGTGGATAGGCTCTCAGTGTGGAATAGCTGGAGAATATCTTTGACTATAAACTTGGTGCTGGTATTGCAGAATTAACCTCAAAAAGCACAGCCTGGATCCCAAAATAGCCCGGGGAAGAAAACTTCCACAACAACAACAAAGCAAGACAAGAAAAGCATATAGAATGTGTGTCTCTGTGTGTATATCTATTTATTCGATTATTCTGAGCACTCCAAACTGGAGTCTGTGATGTTGCCAGTTCTCCTAAATGTACAGAATGCAGTTTGCCTTTGGTGTACAGTAACTTTTGAAACTGCCTGATAATAAATGCTTCCAGTAACACCTCACATTCTGTTCCACCATGATCTTCACCATAGTGAAGAACTTCTTTCTAGATTTAGATAAGAAATTAGGAAGAAGTTCTTCACTCTGAGAGTGGTGAGAGACTAGCACAGGTTGCCCAGAGAAGGTGTGGATGCTCCATCACTGGATATGTTCAAGACCAGGTTGGACGGGGCTTTGAGCAACCTGGTCTAGTGGGAGGGAGGTGTCCCTGCCACAGCAGGGGGTTGGAACAAGATGATCTTTAAGGTCCCTTCCAATCTAAACCATTCTGTGATTCTATCCTACCTGCTTACATCCATTAGTGATCCACCTGATGAGAACATCCCTCATCAATGTCTAGGGTAGCCAGCTTTCACATAACCATGGGTTTGATGCCCTTAGTTTCATGTTGCCCTTATTTACCTTTCTGGTCCTTGTGGGTTGTGGTGTGCACTTCTTTTACACAGCCTAAAGATGGCTACTAGACTGGAGTCCTCCAGTCAAATGGAGGAGACCCCAAGTGTTCTTCAGCCCACCTTCATGCTGAGAAGGCAAGCAAAGCCCAGCTGACCCATTGTTTTCAGGAACGGTAGAGAGAAGGGATGAGGGCTGGCCTGGACTTCTGAATGCTTTCTGCTGCTTTTCTCCCTATGAGGGCTTTGTTAATGATTCTGCTTCCCATTTAACCACAGCTGAAAGAACTCATATTGACTACTGATGGAGAGAAAGACAGGTCCATCTGCCTCACGAGGCAATGACGTAGATGCTCTACCCCAGGAGATGGGAATAGCAGACGGTCAAAGGAGTTTTCCGCAGACAGGACTGAAATTGATTTCAGAGATGGAGCTGATGGATTTCCAAAAGCCTGTTGGGATCACAGGACAGAATCATTTTACTCTTGGTAGAATCATGAGAATTAACAACACTCTACTGTCAAAGTTCAAAGAAATTGGTCAGGCTTGTTCCTCAAGCCAGGACTGTATCATGGAGGAGCCATATCACGTATAATATGTGGAAGAATTTCCTTTTGCAGAATGAAACACTGTGGTGTTGTTACACATCTGGCTTTGGGAGATCAGAGCTTAATGCAAACAAAACAGTGTATGTAGCCAGAGAATTCAAGATAAGTTGTTGCCATTTAACTTTTCATTTTAAACTTTGTATGGGGAGTGTTCATATGTTTTCAAGCCTTTGAAACTTCCTGATAATAAAGGCTCCCCATAATGCTATTCTCCATAACTCCTGCAGAGTTTAATTGTCCCCCCCTATTAGAGATTAGATGAGTCAAGGTAGGAGAAAACTTCAAGTCACAGGACATCTTGGAATCAAAGAGTTTACCAACTTTACTCATTAGGGAACTTGCTGATTTCAGCAGCATTTGCATTTGCTTCTCAGACACAATTTTGGACCAAATAGCCTCTATAAAATCATGTCCAAGGGGCAACTGAGGATCTTTGTAACTACCTCATCATGAGCTGAGTGTTGTTTTTTTTCTTTCTGTTAAAGGCCATGGGAAAGCAGGGCTGCTAGCCAGAAAAGTGCAGTGCTCATAATGCTGTAATGTCAGTTCAGTATGAACAGCACTTAATTTTGATTCTGTTTATGTTTTGGACAGGAAAAGGAGACTGTTCATGCTGCAAGCATGCTAGTGAAACTTTTCCTAGGTAGACCTATGAAATTTTACACATCTCTGGAACAAATGTACAAATGGTATGAGCGGTAAGAATGAAAACAAAACACCCCAAAACCCACAAAACTTAAATCAGAACCAGTTTTTCCTCGTAGAAAATGATCTGTCTGTATATGCTTTTGGAGAGCATTTCTTTCATGATGAGTTCTCTGCTAGTTACTGAGTCTTCTTCCCCTATTCACTCCCCCATGGCCTGTAGCAAAGATGGGAGGCAGATGCCTTGCATACAAAAGGATCGTGTTATTTGCAGGTGGGACTTTCTCTTATCGATGTGAAGTTTACTGTGCATGAACACTCGCATCTGCTTGGCCCAGGAATATCAGAGAGGTTTACTCCAGCCTGACTTCCATGGTACACTTTGCCTCTCATCCACTAGAAGCAGAACTTCATTCAGTAAATAGGTTTGTTATGCAGTAAATAGTTCTGTTTTCTATTCTGCTATGCTACTGAATCCTTTAGTCCTCCTTTATTGAGAGCAGTCCTGAAGAGAAAGGCTTGGGCGTACTGGTTGATGAAAAGCTCGATATGAGCCAGCAATGTGTGAATGCAGCTCAGAAAGCCCCAACTGTATCCTGGGCTGCATCCCCAGCAGTGTGGGCAGCAGGTTGAGGGAGGGGATTCTGCTCCTCTGCTCTGCTCTGGTGAGACCTCCCTGAAGTACTGTGTCCAGCTCTGGAGCTCCCAACTCAAGAAAGTCATGGAGCTGTTGGAGTGGGTCCAAACGAGGCCACAAGATGATCAGAGGTCTGGAGCACCTCTCCTACAAGGGCAGGCTGCAAGAGTTGGGGTTGTTCAGGCTGGAGAAAGCTCCAGGGAGACCTCACTGTGGCCTTCCAGTATTTGAAGGGGGCCTACAAGAAAGCTGGGGAGGGACTTTTTACAAAGGCCTGTAGTGGTAGGATGAGGGGTAATGGTTTGAAACTGGAAGAGGGGAGATTTAGATTGGAAATAAGGAAATTCTTTGCTCTGAGGGTGGCGATACACTGGAAGGGGTTGCCCAGGTGACACGCTGGCCAGAGAAGCTGTGGATGCTCAATCACTAGATATGATCAAAACCTGGTTGGATGGGGCTTTGAGAATTCTGGTCTAGTGGGAAGTGTCCCTGCCCAGGGCAGGGGGGTTGGAACTAGATGACCTTTAAGGTCCCTTCCAACCTAAACCATTCTATGGATTTATGATTCTTCCCATTCAAATTGTTGAAGGGGTTGGGTTTTTTTCAATGTCTCACTCTTCATTAATACAGTTTGTTGGTTTGTTGGAGTTTTTTTACCTTTCCAGCATTACTAAGCATTAGAGATATTTCTGTTGATGATATTGCTGTTATGTCCAATGCTAGAAGGAATTCTGGCTTATGAATGAGTCTGTCATATCTCACTTGTGTCCCATGATAGGACAAGGGGGAATCAGTATAAGCTGGAGCACAGGAGGTTCCATCTTAACATGAGGAGGAACTTCTTTACTGTAAGGGTGACAGAGCACTGGAACAGACTCCCCAGAGAGGTTGTGGAGTCTCCTTCTCTGGAGATTTTCAAAACCCGCCTGGCTGCGTTCCTGTGTGACCTGTGCTGGATTGTATGATCCTGCTCTGGCAGGGGGGTTGGACTTGAAGATCTCCAAGGTCCCTTCCAACCCCTGACTCCTGTGTGTGATCCTGTGTGTATGTCCCTCATATAACCAATGTAGATGCCCCATGAACAGTTGAAAGAACAAGGCAAGCATGCCTGTTTCCATTTCAGGGATAGAAAATTGAGGTATCAGAAGGCTATGGAGCATTATTGAGCAACACATTTTCCAAATAAGTTCCAAAATACTAGAACTGAGTCCTCATTACAGTAATACCCATGAGTCCTGTGATGTTTAGCTTATTCTTGCTTCATCCTTCCTCACTGAGATATGGAAGAGTAAAGGAAGAACAAAGAGCAAGATTAAAAACTGTAGATTAAACCCATCTCTAATGGCTCACAGACACAATCTCTGAGATTGCCTTTGCAACACGGCCTGCTGTCCTGAGGGTTCCCATGTCTCGGTGCTGCTTTGGGCACAGCTGGAGCATGTTGTGGTGAACATGCAGTGAGTGGGCTGGCAGCCTGCAGGTGCTCAGGGGGGCTATGCTTGTATCTGGTCTGGAGGTAGCTCTTTGAGAGCCCCTTAGACATAGCCCATGTACACAGACATGTGTAAAAATCCCAGCAGGGCTGGTAGTTTCATCACAGTCTTTCTAAGTTCAGTGTCACCAAGTCCTGTGACTTCCTTGAATCATGTGAGTCTGATGAGGACTGTTCTGAGTCTTGTGAGGATATGAAGAAGCTCCAGACTTACTGTGGATTTCAGCTCTCCATGGACCAGAACTCTTCTGAAACTGTCCAGGGAGGTTGTGGAGTCTCCTCTGGAGAGATTCCAAACTCACATAGACAATGTGATCCTTGTCACTCTCCTCTGGGTGACCCTGCTGGAGTAGGGGGGTTGGATGAGGTGATCCTCAGAGGTCCCTTCCAGCCCATCATGCCGGGATTCTGTGAAATGCTGCTTTCCTCCGTTCTGTCCCCTGAGAAGCAACAGCAGCAGTAATACCAGGACAGGGAGCAGAACTAACCCCTGTTAAGAGAGAAGAGTCAAATGTGGGGGTGTCGAAAGAGCCCTTGGATTTGAGGTCAAGTGAACTTGAGAATGGTGGTAATATGATGTGTGCTTTCCCCTTATCTCTCGGGGATAGCTGAGGGAGTAGAAACAATTCTCCCCAGAGAATAGATGTAATCCTTAAATGGGACTACTTATTTATCTTTAATTTTAGTGTAATCTCACAGTTTTGATGTGATGCTTTTGAAGCCACAAGTGTGGCTAACAATGGATGTTACCTGTTGCTGTCTTGCTACTTCACAATTTTCCCCAACTGATGCACTTTCACTAATTTTGTCATTCTTGAGAATCTCCCTCTTGTGTTTAAGTCTCAGAGCCAGTAAAGCATTTAACATCTGCTTAAGTGTATTTCAATTACTTACCTAAGTGACTTGACTAAGTAACTTCTGATAGAGCCACATTCTGAGCCTTTTGCTACTTTATTCCAGTGCCTTTGTAGTTGTTGCTCATGATAATCTAAAAGTTGCTATAATATTGTTGTGTATATTTTAATTGTGCATTTTATTTTAAAACCACATTATTTCCTTATTAACACCTAGCACTATGAAGAGAACTAAATGGCATAAGGTATCACACTTGAATATTCAAGTACTCTAGAATAAAAGAAAACTGGAAATGATAGAGCTGGATAATAAGAGTAACATCAACAACCATGAGCTATGATGGGCTCCAAAGCCCAGTGAGTCTGTTGCTGAATTGCTCAATGATGTTATGATGAAAGAGAAGATAACACAGAATCTATTTATGGGCTAAGGTAAATTCAAGACCACTTCTAAAAGGTGGACCTGTCAAGTCATGTGCAGCTCAGAGCAGGGCCACCATTTGGTTTGGTTTGGTTTGGTTTTGCTTTGTTTTTTTAAAGGAGATTGTAACTTTTTTTATTTTTTTTTTTCCCCCCTGGCCACATTCCATGCTGGAAGGAGCAATGCTCATCTCGTGGTTTGAAATATCCAGCCACTGGGCCATGATCTCATGCACCAGGACATACAGAATGACACCCTGTGCTCGCAGCGGTGTTAACACACTGCATACAGCTATTCATTTTCTTTCAACATTCACAGCTTGGCACTCTGCTGTGTGTTTTCCAATATGTGCTAATGGAATTTCTTCCTTAGAAATGCCTTAGGATTACATTTTTTAATAAAGTATCTTCAAAATACTTCAGACTGGAAAACCTTACCTGGGAGCCTATACTATAGGAGTGGGAGTGCAGGCTGTCAGAACTGCCATGAAATTCACTGCCCTCTGCGCATCTCTCATTTCCCGAATGCCTTTATTTACAAGAAGATGCGGTAGAAAAGCAACAGACCAAAAATCCTTCAGAGCTGAGAAGTCACAAACCAATTTGATAGGGACAGAACCTTGCAGTGGGGTTACTTAACACCCCCGTACCTAGTTCTGTCCTTGAGCAGAAGAAATTAAGTGGCTATATGATGATGCATTTAATGCAGAGTAACTCTTCCAGGGATGGAAGTTCTTGCCCATTTGCAGTGTTATGCTGAGGTTAGTCCAAGATTTTTCTACCATGATGTACTGATACAAGCTTCAAATGCACACAGAAGACAGCTGCCCTTGACCTGATCCAGTGGACTGGGGCTAACCCTGTTGTTGGTTTGTGTTTTTCCTAGAGTTTCACTGAATATACAATTTTTTTTTCAGTTTAAAAAAAGCAAGGATTTATTCTGTGTTCACATTACATCACTCCATGTGACTCCTTCTGTGGCTATTTTTGTAGCCTGTGGTCATGTCACTTCAGTTCCTAGAATCAGGATGATAAATTTTAACACTGAACATTTATTTAGTGAACTTCTGGGGTGTTTGGTTTTTTTTTTTTTTTTGACTGCAGAGTTCCTCATTTTACTTCTCTTTTGAGCCTGACTTTTCTGTAAACTGTCCATTTATTAGGTCAGGTGGGGTCCGCTATACATTCCAGAACACCTGCATGGGAAAATATTATTCCTCTTTCTCCTTCCCTCCCCCTTTTTGTCTTTTTGGGTTTTTTGGTTTTGTTTTGGGGTTTTTTTGTTTGTTTGTTTTTGGTTTTTTTTTGTTGTTATTTGCTGTGACCAGACTGGGATGACAATCCTGTGTGCTTTAAACTTGCTTTTTAAAAGCATGTTGCACACTTAATGCTTCACTGTGTTGCCAAGAAAAGTGCTACATATAAACACTAACTCTGAGACCTCCATCTTTTTAAGTGTTCTGTGTATCTATATTCCAGAAGTTAACAGACCAGCTGTTTCTTTAGGATCTACCTGTCAAGGATTTTCAGGTTATTTGCAAAATTTTTGTAAATACAGAACAGCTTTTTAACCCTTCAAATTAAAAGAAAGGGTATTTTTGCTTTGTTGTAAAACCTTCTCTAAGTATTTTTATGTCTTATCACTATTTTTCTCCTCCAAATTCTGGGTGTTGGAGAAACAACCACGTGTTTAATGAAAAAAAAAAAGGCCAAACAAGGCAAAAAACTCCACTCTCAGGATTTTTTTTAAGGAAAGAGCATCTGAGACATCATTTTTCTCAAAAGCCTGAATGATCATGGATTAGCAGATCAGGATTCCTAACTATGGCACATTGAGAGAATAGATGTGGATCTAAATCTTGTGTCCTAAATCCTTTTCAAACTAGGAGATGCACACTATTTAAATGATAAGTAATGTATAGCAAAGATAGTTTGTTCATACTTCATGGTCAGATTGGGATTAGTCAGAACCCTGTGTTCTAGGCACATTTTGGGGACAGAAAATCTGCCCATTTAGTTTTTCAGTAATTGGACTAAAAGGAGAGTAATCAACCAGCCATTCTGGGTAGAAACTAAGCACAGATCAGAAATAGGAAGGAGATTTAAAAGTCTTGAAATTATTTAAATGAGCTGCTGTCACTTTAAAGGGACAAATTGTGAGAATATTTTTGTCTGTATTTTGTAGAAGTAGAAATTAATTTCTAAACAGCTGTATATACACCTTTTAGGTGTGAGTTTGCTGTGTAATTCTATCATACCTCATGTACTTGCTACCTGTAGTAATCCAGTCTGATATGTATTTGAATATTTCAGAGATGCAAATCAGTTGAAATCAGTAGTTTGGTGCAGAGATGTCTCTAAGTCTGGTGGCCAGATTGTAAGCAGCCCCATTTGGCAAATGGCAGGGACCTGCTCTGTCCATTGCTTCTAAAGCTCTCCTGTTGCACCATCACTAGGGCACGTGTTTGTGGCTGTGGTGAGAGAAGACAAAACTGAAATCGCAACGTGTATGAACATTTCAATATTGTTGAACTCTGGCGTGTGCCACATAGCTCTGTTTGGCAGTGTAGTGAAACTGTTGTCAACAAGTGGAGTGGTTGCTGTTATACAATAAGAATGATGGGGGGAGTTGTACAGTTGGATATCGAAATGACTGATTGCCAGCCTTTGCGCTTCATCTTTGCTCCCCTTCTCCCTCATTAATTCACCATCTACCCTTAGCCAAATCAACCTCTTATTTTTGCCTTGAAGTAACAGCTAAAAGGATAAAATGCTGGCAGGTTGTTTAGAGTTTCAGGGTGCTGTTCTAGACACTCAACACAGAATCACAGAATCATTTTGGTTGGAAGATACCTTTAAGATCATTGAGTCCAACCCTTAACCCAGCACTGCCAGGTCACCACTAAACCATGTCCCTCAGCACCACATCTACATGTCTTTTAAATCCTTCCAGGGATGAGGACTCCACCAAGTCCCTGGGCATCCTGGTCTACTGCGTAACAACCCTTTCAGTGAAGAAGTCTTTCCTAATATACAACCTAATCTACTACTAATCTACATAATCTACTTACTTTAATAATAATAATAATAAAAAGCCTGACAAGATCTTTTCCTCTAAAAGTAAGCAGGCTAAATCACAAAACAATGAGCTGCAAGAAGTCATGTGTCACAAAAGCATAAGTTGTTTCTAAATGAGATTTTGAAAGCCCTTGGTTCTGGTATTTTAAAGATAAAATCATAATAAGGTGAACACAAACCCCCAAAGGCAACTTACAGGAAGCATAAAACTATAAAAGACTTTCAAATGCACAGACATAGTAAATTACCTCTAAATCAGGAAAACCTTACATCGATTGCTACAACACAGGAAGCTGATGTAGGAGAAAACCACTTTTTTGTTTATTTACAGCACTCTAGTGAAAGAATAAGAGGGAATGGCCTGAAGCTGCACTAGAGGAGGTTTAAACTTGGGAGCAGAGACCAAAAACAAGGAAAATTTTTTTCACTGAAAGGGTTGTCAGGCATTGGAAGAGGCTGCCCAGGGAGGTGGTGGAGTCACCATCCCTGGGTGTGTTTAAAAGCCGTACAGATGTGGTGCTTGGGGGTATAGCTTATTGGTGGACTTGGTAGAGCAGGGTTAATAGTTGGACTCAATGATCTTAAAGGTCTTTTTCAACCTAGATGATTCTATGATTCCTAATCATTTATCCCTGCATTCGTTGTGGTGTGTGAAGAGCTGTGAGAGCCTGGGATAGGAAATGCCCACAGCAGAGCACCTACCTTCTGAGTGTGCCTAATTCTTAAATCTACCTTTTCAGTCCCCGTGAGATGACTATGTTGGTATGTGAGGTACTTGTCTTATGAAAATAAGCTTATTTTTCTTTGTCTCCCATTTATTTTCCCAGCTGAAGAGTCCTGATCTAGTTAGTTGCTTATCATGTAGAAGCTGGTTTATATCTCTAAAAATCCCTCCTGCTCTTTTCTATTCCTCTTAATTTCATTAAACAAATATTCTGGCACAGGAACAGACCTGCATGCTGCATTCAAAAAAAAAGGGTACATCCTTGATTTGTACAATTCAACAAGTACTCTGTTCTGTTTTGTTCTCAGCTCTTATCCCAAGAGAGAATGGAGAAGGGCAACAAAACCAGGGAAGGGTACAGAGCACAAGTCATATGAGGAGCAGCTGAGGGACCTAGGGTTGTTCAGCCTGGAGAAAAGGAGGCTCAGGGGAGAACTTCTCTCTCTTTCAACAGCTCCCTGAAAGGAGGTTGGAGACAGGTGGGGTTGGTCTTTTGTCCCAAGGAACAAGTGATAGGAAAAGAAGAAACAGCCTCAAGTTGTGCCAGGGGAGATTTCGATTGGACCTGAGGAACAATTTCTACCCCACAAGGGCTGCCCAGGGCAGTGGTGGAGTCCCCTTCTCTGGAGGGGTTTCAAAGCCGTGGAGATGTGGTGCTGAGGGACGTGGTTTAGTGGTGCCTTGGCAGTGCTGGGTTAATGGTTGGACTTGATCTTAAAGGTCTCTTGCAACCAAAATGATTAATTGTGTGATTCTGTGGTGTAGGATGTTTATTCCTAGACTGCTGCTTTGCATTCACTTGCATAAGATTTAATTACTATTTCAGAATCTAATATTGTGCTTTTTCAGTGTATGTGTTTTAGTCTTGAGTACCTTGAAATGGGATTTATCAGTAAAGTTTCTTGCCTGTTTACTCCTATTGTTTTTTATAACCTTTTGAAGAAGTCATACAGGCTTTTTCCAAACCAGGTAATACTTATAGAAGAAGAGGTAAATTAATTCCAGCATATGTGGCTCTGTCTGTCGTCACGGAGTTCTGATCCACTCAGGCTGCAGTTTCCCAGACCAAGGAACTGCATCTGTGGGCTGCTGCCAAATGGGGAGATTCCAGCCCCTGCGCACCTCAGCCACCCGCTGGGCCTTGCTGCTCCTTCCCTGGCACTGATCAAGAAGCTCTGGGATTGTGAGATTAGTCATGAAAACATAAAAAATCTGACTCGCCATGCAGTGTTGTGACTGCTAAAGCCAGTGTGGGAGAAGGGGGAGGAACGTGCAGCTGGGGCTTGAAGTGGAACACAGGTCTGTCCCTCTGGAAGTGGTCTGTAATTAGACTGTGTTACATGGGCTGTGAAATGGCACTGAAGCCCTAAAGCACAGTGGTGCTCCTACCTTTGCCTTACAAAGGAGAAACCTCGGGGATAGAGAATTTAACCAAGTCCACAGCTTTTCTCCATGGGACAGTGGGGAATGCAGCCCAAATGCTCTGATGCAGTGTCAAGCTCTAACCCCCCAGCCAAAACCTGGGTCTCCTTTATGTAACCTGTGGCTTGTTTTGAGAACATCATCTGTGATTATTCTGTAGGTCAGTACTCAGATTGCTTGTGCTGGAAGTGAACACTTGTGTCAGGAAATTAGGCCAAAAAATGAACAGTTCTCTAATGAAACACAAAGACTGACTCAATTCATTCTGTCTGACAGTGTCTAATTCTCATAAGAATAACTTGCAACACTTTTAAAACTTAATTTTACCACTTCTATGATTGGAAAAGCCCCCTGTGAGCTCTTAATGATGGCTGGAGGAATGCAGTTGGCGTTCTTAGTGGGAAAGCTCTCTGGGTGGCACACACCTAGTGCGGTGCAGGTGATGCAACTGCGTTGGCACCGATGGCAGCGGCGAAGGCGGGGGCAGAGAGAAATGCAAGAAGGCAGATGGTGATGAAGGCTGCCTGATAACAGCAGCCTTTTAGCTCTTTGTTTATTTGTATAATATCGATGGGAAATCAGAATAACAAGTTCAGGTGAAGCGTAAGAATAAAGCGGTTTAGACTGCTTGAAGATGGAGCTGAGAGACATTGTACAGCACATCAACAGGAGCTTCAGTATATCGTGCTGATGTTCCTCATGACACTCATTTATTCTTAAGTGCTAATGAAGACTAAGGGTGTTATGCCTTGTCCCAAATAGTTTTGATAAGAAAAGTATTTATATGGTTTAATGCTTTGAAATTTTTGTACTGCAATGAGTTACTGTGAAAGAATAATTCTATATTCTTCCCTTCTACGATAAGTGTTCTTGAAACTGCTATAATTTCTTTTCCTTGAATGAGGAATTCAGCATCCAGGGTGAAAACTACCTATTTTCATAAGAAAATAATTGTTATTAAAAATAACCTACAGAAATTATTAAATATAATACTGCTTAACTTTGGCTACCTAGGGTTTTATATTCTAGTCAAGTCTTATTTTATAAAACATTTTCAGTATGGGGTTTTTTTTTTGAAAGACAGCTTAAGTTTCTGGGCCAGCAGAACAATTGAATTTGCTCAGGATTATCAAGTTCTACAGTACAAGCTACTTCCAAGTAATGCTTTCTTACCAAGAACTCAAAGTGCAAAGTAAAGGTAATGAGAACATATTGGCTTTTTACCAAATTCCAAGGCAGGGCTTCCTTGGCAAGCATCACTTCAAGTGTTTCACGTGTGTTGTTCTACAGCAGTTCCCCTTTCCTCCAGGAAAAGCTATTTCATAGAAAGGGAGCCTTAATAATCCTTACTTCTTGACTATTCTGTTATTTATTGTTCCATATGGCTACACAGCAGTAGCATATTTTGTTGTAAATTCTTTCCATTACTCACAAAGTAACACAACCATCTCGGAGCTTTCCTTGGAGAATTCTTAGCTTCCTACAAAAACAAGCAACAAAAAGCTACCAGGAAAAGTAACCAGAAGATTTTTAATTGCCTGAGTCTATTTCCTATCTCTAAGAGCAATGAGGATTTTCCACATGTTTAAGTTACTCAAGTGAATTACATGGCCTGTATTAAATGAATTAAATCTAAGATCTATTATTTTATATGAACTACATTGCATATACAAGCGTGGATCAAACTGAGAACATGCTCAGAGGCTTCTAAGGATTGCTACAGGAAAGGAAATTCTTCTGGAATAGGTCTCGTTTTTCTTTCAGTCACTTAGATGTGAGATTTCGTTGTGCTTTTCAAATGTACAGACAAGCTGCCATCACTCCTCTTGACAGATGGAAGCTTCTTAAATCCTATGGTTTAAATACAAAATACTGGCTAACACGTGTACAATAACTCGAAGTCTTTAACTCAAGAGTTTACTATATTAACACTCACTGCTCCCCTCCAGATACCAGAGGAACTGGGATATATTGGAATATCAGATTTCACCACTTGGAATAGTGCAAGGACAAATTGTTACACTTACGGTAGTGCACAATGCCAAAGCTTTGTGTCGCTACTGGTTAAATTCTCTAGACTGCTCTAGGGTGTTCAAATAAAAATATAATTGCACTAAGGCTTGGCACAGCTCATGACACATTTGTGCATTCACAAGTAATGGGCCACCTTGGAGAGAATCTGGAAGCAAGGTGGAATGCCAGGTGCATCTGGAAGAGAGGATTTTTCATTCTTATAGTCAATTTATTAGTAGGGAATTTACAAAATTTATTAACTCCTTTCCTCAAATATTGAAAGGTATTGTTTTTTTTTTTTTTTTTTTTTTTTTTTTTTTTCCAAGGTTTGTTTTGGGTTTGCTTTTTTTTTTTTTTTTTTTTTTTTTTTTTTTGGTGTGTGTGTGTGTGTGGTTCATTCAGGTGTTTTTTTGTTGGTTGTTTTTTTTAATCCCCCATTTCAAAATTCTATGTTAAATCTGCCTTCTTACATCTCTCTGAGCTATAGGAACATGGGTAGGAAAGCACAATGGCAGAAGTTAAAGGGTGAAGTGCAGTGATTATACACGACATTATAAAAGTCAACAATCTCAGTAATGTGCTTTAATATGATAGTGCTGAAAATCTGAGGTTAGGTCTTCAGTTTCAACAGAAACATCCAGAACTCTGTAGAGATAAACAAAGCAGGTGTGAAATATTAATTTATAATATTTAATTTATAATAATATATATAAGGTATTCTATATTTCAAATATTCTGGAAACTTATCAAAATATTCAATATTTATTTTGAACAAAACTGTCTGTAATCACCAATACATATTTAAGAATAAGTGTAGTTAACTGTATGTTATCAAATGCTAAATGAAGCCTAAGAAGGGTTAAAAAAAAAAAAAAAAAGGCAATTTTGCTTGCATTCTTGTCAACTAAAAGCATGACCCTACTTGAAAACTTGATAAATGAAAATCCATTACTTGGGGAAATAACTTTGTTGCTTTGTGCTGAATTTTTTACCCAACTATTTAGTTAAAATAGCTAATTCTGACTTCTGTGATCCTGAAAGCTGCAACAAGTTAGATAATTTACCCAGAGAGTGCCAGGTCAAAGCTTCTGAAGATGGTGTGCACCAGCATCTGATACCTTTGGTCATGCTGTTTGTTATTCACATGCACAAGAGGAGGGAAAAATCCACCATAACTTATTTTCAAAGGACACTCTTAAAAGAGGACTATCTGTCCAGCATGTCCTGGGGAGATGTCTCAGCAACTGGTCCTCTTCAGATAGCAATAATGCTTTTGAGTTTCACTCTACTTGCCTCAGGAAAAATTTCACTTGACTTCAGTCACAGAGCCATCATAAAGCACCACTGACCCTATAATGCTGAGCGTTATACTTCATCTGGTATTAAGCTAATAGCGTGGCATCTATAAAAGAGTTACAATAGCGGTATGTTGAAGTCATTGAACCTCAAGTTGGAATTGCAAGTAAACATTTATTAAATACTAGCAACAAGAATTTGCTATTCCCTTCCTTACATTCAACTTTATAGGTGTTAGGACAGAAAAATACTCCCCCCCCCCTCTCCCCTTTCCTGTCTCAAAGCTAGTGTGTGAACATAGCATCAGGTTACTCTAACTCACAAAGATGTTAGTGACTTTAGTCAGGACTGTAGTCCCCAAAAAAGATTTTGCTTTTTTCATTTGGCCTTACTGTCAAATAAAACTGCTGTCTCAGCAATGATGTTTTAGCAGCTACCAAAGTTCTTATGTCACTGTTCTGTTGAGGTGAAACACAGAAGAAAGGCTTACATAATTTGTTGCTAATTGAAAGCTTCTGTCTCCACCAGAAATAAGCTTGAAGTTAAGGAATGTCTGAATAAATTAATCTGAATACATCTGAGTATTAGATATACATCTTGAAAGCATTAAAAATACTCAGGTACAACCAGACATGTCGATACTCATTTCTCTGCAATTGCTGAAAGATTTAACAAATCTACTAACGCAGCACACAGGAGTTTTGGAGTGAGGCACAGCAATAGACTTGTATGTTTGCATTCCTTTGACCTGATGTCTTTGCTAATTACTGTTCAAGTAATTCAGTTGTTTTGCTCATAGCATTGTTTTGGGTTTTTATTACCTTGCAAAAAGAAATGTAAAGATAAAAAGTTATTAGAAAAATAAGACCAAAATGAACATCACCTTGTAACAGAAGCTTTAAACTTAACTAAATTGATTTTTTTTTTTTTTTCCATTGGAGGAAAACCATATCTGGATGCATATAATCAACCTGATTACCATGGGCCATCTGAAGAGAAATGAATTTGTAACAACAATAAGAAAGGTTTAACAAATAACGTGAAACATCTGACAAAACCATTGCCTACCTTTATACTCAGAGACTAAGTTAGCCATATACATACACAATTTCAATTAATTATTTATTTACTTATTTATTTTAATGCAATCCCCTGCCATGTTCTGCTGCGGACATGAATGGTGCTGACACCAGAAACAAAAATGGGGGCTGTGAGCAGCCAGCAACATTTTCACACGGGTACCTCCATCTAGCTCTGAAATATGATGTACCAGCACGCTTCAGACACGTTAGGAACTTGTACAGCAACCAAGCTTCATCAACTTAATAAGAACCATCTTTCACTGTTATCCTGTCTCCATTAGTATTCTGTTTCTGAAGCTCTGTGCTTACAACACGGTTTTTAATTGTTCTGCCCTTCTAACCACCATTCGCCGTGTGTGACACTGAGGTACAGAGAATCAAAGGCTGGCTAAACCCCAGGTATACCACCAAAGGTAATGCAGGCCTTTGATCACCTATCTTTTGTTTATCTGAACGTCTGAGATCAACTTGAAAGACAACGGATAAATAGTCTTGTGCTGAAAGCCAAATCCCTTTTTTTTTTTTTCCCTTTACTTTGCATAGGTTATTATAACAGAACCCAGTAAATGAGAGCTCCATTTCTCTTCGCACATGAATGTATGTACATGGCTAAAGTGGGGTTTTAATTTCTCTGCTTGCTCGAGACGCTGAGCCTTTGAATGATGCCAGGGATTTATAATCTTATACCTGTATTCTAATGAGCCTGGCTCTACCTGGGAAGAGCAGTGCTGGAGAGCAGCTAGCTAGGCTGCCCTGGGTTCCCTTAGCATCTGCCTGTGATAAAAGCCAAGTGTGACATCAAAAAGAGGGTTAAGTGAGTGTTTCTGTACACAGTACAAACACAGGGCAGCAAGAATAGGTTCCTCATCAAAAATAGAATTAAAAAAAAAAAAAAGTCTTTTTTATGAATCACAACAAAAAGGATTTATGAAAATGTAAAGGGGAACTTTATATTTTGTTGTTGTTGTTGTCTCCCTATGTTTTGCACATATATATACACACAATCTGCTCAGATGCACATATGTGCATGTACACACATCTTCCTATTTTACCCAATCGCTACTGATTCAAAACTCACAATTCTTCACAGAAAACTGAAATTTTGCTGTCATCCTAATGTACATTACTGAAATGAACAACTCCCAGAGAAACTCAGTATTGAATGCAGGCCAGTTACTGCACACTAGAAATTGTCCCTGCCCAGGAAAAATCCTGCAGAGCTTGGGGTCATGCCAAACTCGTCATTCTCTTCAGGCTCTTCAAGCTCATCAGTCTCTTCATGGAGCTCTGTAACAGGTATAACAAAATAATCTGCAGCTGAGCAATTATACATTCGGGCTAAGTTCTAAAAATGTTTTTCAGGAATGAGCTATTTATGCTTTGTTATTTTTAAACTGCAGTACCTTGCTCTGAATAGATTTTATTGTGGTTAGACTTTTTCAGAAAGTCAAAATAAACCAAATAAACCAGTTTGGTTAGGTTTCAAAAATAGAACACATGTATAAATCAAAGTGCTGTATTTATTGTCTCTGAAGTAGGAGTGACTGTTGAAATAGCCATAAATTAAAGCCTAGATTTTTTTTTTTTTTTTATGTTTTTTTTCCCCTGTTGGAGCTCCAATAATGCTTACTCATTCTGAGTACTTACTCACTGTGCAGGTGGCACCCACCAGTTCAGCATCTCCATATTCAATTTATTAAATGTTGTTCTAAAAGGATTATCATCCTTTGATATTGTCTGTATATGGTGGTGCATCCATCGACTCAGGGCATTTGTCTTATGCTCCTCTGAAGCTTCCCAAGTCCCGTGTGTGACAAAAGGAACATTCCACAGGTTCTTGATCCTTTTTTTGGGTATTGAACTCCCGTTCCCCCAACACATTCCCAACTACAGGAAAAAAACACAGCTATAGTCACCTCAGAAAATCCAATGGTGCCTGTCAGACACAATTTAACAGAGATCACTTGGAAACCATGTGGCTTTAGTGATGCTTTTTTGGTTTAATTTTTTTTTTTTCAGTCAGCTTGTATTGCATTTGCAAACAAACAGATAGCCAAGGTCTGTAACAGCAAATGAGATGTGGGCTGAGTCACACAGCAGGGACAATTGTCTGTGAGCAGGACCAGTGCCTTGCATCTCAAGTTTCCAAGTTATGACCAGCATTCTTATGTGTCACAACTTCTTTTTGCTCTAGAAGAAAATTAAATCATGGTAATAAGCACTGCAAATGAGTATCTAAAATTCAGGAAAGCAACTTAACTCACCCTGTCTGGAGAAGAGGCTGAGAGAACAGGCTGGGGTAGTGCAGTGCCTCTGAATTTTCCTAGAAGCAAATTGCATTGCACTGAAACTGGAGAACCAGAAATTCTCTGCTGTGCTGCATATAACAAGCCCAGAGACACTGGATATTTCTAATACCAGAAATTACAGTAGGAGCATGTGGAGGACTGAAAACTGGTAGAGAGTTTGTTGAAAATTTTAAGAATGTTTCATGTAAGATTATCAGTGAAGAAAGGCTACTAGAACTTTCGTTTATTTCAGTAAGAGATTTTTTGTTTACTGTTTATAGAGCTGCTCTCTTGGAATAAGTTATTTATTACTGCAAGGCTTAATGAAAATCTGTTTCAATTTTACTCTGAAGTGTTCCCACAGAAACTTCTATTGAAAATAGAACTGGTATTTTCATAAAATGTTTTTATTGTTGTTTATATAAGGACAAACCAAGAACCATGTAAATATGAATATGAATACCTACTAGATGGCTCATAGTGCTAGAGATGGAATCGATTCTGGAAGAATATACAAATCTGTAAAGGATAACAGTCCTGGAAATCACAATTAATTGCCTCAAGTTGCACCAGGGGATGTTTAAGTTGGACATTAGGAAAGATTCTTTCATTGCAAGGGTCGTCAAGGCCTGGCCCAGGATGCTTAGGGACTGCCCTGGGTGAAGTCCCCATCCCTGGAGGGGTTTCAAAGCTGTGGAGATGTGGTGCTGAGGGACATGGCGTAGTGGTGAACTGGCAATGCTGAGTTAACAGTTGGACTTGATGATCTTACAGGTCTCTTCTAACCTCTTGATCCTTTGATTCTGTGTTTCTTAAATGAAAGTGTGAAAGCAGTAAAAATTAAGAGAGGAAAATAAAAAAAAAGATACTAACTTAAATTTATGTACAGAATGAAGTGGTGAGAGATAATGCCAAGCTTGTTTGCAGTATTGAGGAGGACACTGTGGCATGACATGTTTACCACAGACTGTGTGTCTCACAAGGTGCGTGCGTGTAAAACGTAACGAAAGCACCTTTGCAGGACAGGACTTTCGCGCTTGGTGACCGTCTTAAATCATTCAAATTGGCTTGACCCTGGAAGCAAATAAACCAAGGGGAATTAAACCATATGTGCTGGTATTACTCCAGACTTGAGTATCTGTGAGGTTTTATCAGATAGTCCCTTCTGTATCACAAGGTATGTGACTTGACCTTACACTGGGACACGGATTTAGTGAAGGAGCTCCTTGGCAGTCAGAGCCTGCTGCTCCACAGGCCTGTGCACAGCCTGACTGACTTCCCCCAGTTTTCTGAATGCAGGGATCTGCTTAAATGGATCTGCTCCCAGAATCCACCCTTTCCAGGGAAGTACTGAAGCTGCAATGTGTTCAATCTGTGGCTGATGGTGAAGACTGCAGTTTTTGGAAGGAGGTGTCTTTAGTGTCGTCCTTATAGCTAGTCAGGTGTTATTTTCATAAGGAAGAGAAAGACTCACGATCTTTACCTTCACTGTACGGCTGAAGTGGTGCTGAACAGGATGGAGAGAGGTACGCACCATCGTCTGCCCAAGAGCAACCACATTTAGCTGGATATGGATAAAATAAAAAGAGTTTGTTCAGGATAAAACAAAAATAACGAACGTGAACAGACTGTGCTACAGTTTCCGTTCCAGCAAAACAAGTTTACTGCTTTGTTAACAGCTTCATATATAAGATGTCCTATTGTTGTAGTGTATGCAATTAAAATTCTACAATGCATGAAAAAACCCAGACAAACTATAAATTACATTCCAACCCCTCTTATCTGATCACTTCAGTGACACAGGGAAATAATAAAATCTTTCAGCTGAACCATAAAGTGTAAATAGTTTCTGCATCATCATACAAATAAGATATTCCTTATTTGGAGAACTTCTAGGTTGCTATTTCTCCATTTGTGACTTTCTTCATGGTCTCTGTACAATGGACTTCTTTTGTATCTAACTTGACAGAAATTCTTCCTAAGCAGTTTTCTCTTACAAAAGAAAAAAAAAAATAAAATTCTTATGGGGAATAAGAGAGTGATTTATAGCATATATCAAAGTAACATCCAGAATGTGGCCCTGACAGAATAACCCTGGATAAAATGGCAAAGTCTGTCTATAGCAATCCTGGCCCTGAGGAGTAAGGGAGTAAGATTTGATACCCCAAATTCCATAATAAAGTGTTTATATAAGTTTATGCTTTTTCCCAGCCAATATTCCACTCCTAATTCTTGCTCATCATTCTTCTGAGGCTTACAGGTATTTTATGTACTAAAGTTACAATTAAGGCTGTACAATGCCACAATTTCTTTTGAGACTCCCCAAATAATCACAGTTGAGTTAACTGGGGGAATATGTGAATATTGCACATTGCAAGCAGAGCCACAACAAATAAGTAATAGCTTCTATGTGCTTCAGATAGTGAAAAAGTAAGATTTGATTATAAGCCTGGACAAATGAAAGTCTAACACCTGGGCATCAACACGTTAAACATAGTGTAACCCCAGCCACTAAACACAAACAGAAAACAGAGCAGCCTCAGGAAGAACACTAATCATTTGCAGTTTATTTTGGAAAGTTTGTTCCATTTCTGTTTCCCTTCTACTTCAGCACTCTAATGTTTGAGTTTCTTTACTTGGTTTCCTTGTTTGCTTTTCTTTTTCTTGTAATTATTGTTATTTCTTTGCCTGTGCTACATTGTTTAACTATCTGAAACCCGGCCCGCTTTCCTCCCTGTGTTCATTTGTTCCATGACTACAATCTTAGATCCTTCTACTCTTCTAAAATAAGTTTAAAACTTTATGAAAGGTCGTCTCTCAAAGCTACCTCTTCTTAAGGTGGCTATCCCTCTTTCCTTTCCTTTTTTCTTTTTCAACTTTTCATGACATGGTTGAAGCCATATTTTCTATTACAATATTTAATCTATTTTGCACGTTTTGCAAAAGTCTGTGCTACTGTCTACTGTATTACAGGGATCTGCTCAGTCTTAAGCCACGTGAATATTTATTGTGCACTCTGCTTTGAGTTTGTTTCTCCTGGGCCAATTCTCGCAATCAGACACATGGCTGTGACTCCTGGGAAAGTCATGTAAACAGTGGATGTGCATCACAAGACTCTGACAGCTTAAATGGGACATTTAAGAGAAAAAGGTAGTCTAAAAGAAGTCAAAAAATGGTTCACATTTACAAATTATGTCCTTGGTGGATACCATCATGGTCTGGATTTATTTTTCTGGGTTTCTTTTGGTAGGTCTGAGCCCATGGCAATGAGGAAAAGAAGAGAGTAAGTGCTTTTCCCAGTAGAAAGTTAAAAATCTCCAAGTTGTTTGTCTTATAAAAAAGTGCTACAAAACTGTAGTTAGTTCTTTCTTTTAGCAATATCCTCTAAACTGACAGCATTAGTACACTGGAATAAGTAGTTAACCTCTAGAACATACAGAAATAAAGTACTGAATGACGGTACTCTGGAGACATGGGAATTTCTGTTTCACCTTCTAGAGCTACTGGTTACCATCCTTGTTCAATCTCCCATTACTTGGTAACCACACCTCTTCCTGGAGGGCACCAGTAGCTAAAGACTCTATGTGTTGGGTTTTTTTGTTTGGTTGGTTTTTGTTTTTTTCCTTTTTATTTGGTGCTTAGGAGAAGCAAGCCCAACAGTGCTACTCTTTTTTTTTTTTTTCCTTGCCCCTGCTATGCCTCAGTGAGGTTAATGTGACTTTAGCTGAACTCAAGCCCTGGTTTGTATCAGAATAAACCTTCTTTTGTAGAGAAATCCCAAATAAGGCTGAGACAATTTTGCTGGAGGCTCTTTTTAGAGATGTGCTTATTTAAGTAACAATTAATGTAACTAACATGACTGTAAATGCAAACACGTATACTCTTGCAAAAACAGTTCTGAGAGAAACGGTTCACTCCACAATGGCTGTCCTTACAAGTTTTGCTTCGAAGTGATAAATTAGCTGTTTACCATTTAACACGCAGTGCTGTATATTCTCAAGAGCCTGACCTAAAACAGGTTAGTTTGTGGTGTCCTCCACAGTATCTTACTCGCACATGAAGGCTGAGTTCCACACAGGGGCTGTCTGGCTGGCGGCTGGTCCTTGTCTCCAGGAAAAGAGGCCGCACGCTGTAATTTTTTATTTATTTATATGTGTATTTATTTATTTAAGTGTCTCCCCAGATACCTTTCCCAGCAGTTCACACCCCACCCCTCTCGGCATGTACCGCCCCTTGGGAATTTCTGCCCGTTCCCTTCAGAAACGGGATTTGCTTTCCAGCAGGTAAGACCGACGGGCTCCGTTCCAGGAGCACTGCTGAGGCCGGGGGCGACTCGGGGACGGGGCGGCCCTGCCCCGGGGCCCCGCTGGTGCCCCGGGAGCTCGCTCGCTGCCGATGCTCCCCGTTTAATTATCTGTCAAACCACCAGGAGATTTCGGCTGGGCAGAGCTGGGGGGCTGCACGGAAGCGACTGTCAGTGCCAGGCTGGCAGCAGCGCTGCGGCCGCTCGGGGAGGTGGCTCGGATGCCCCACTCTAAGGAAGCGCATCCCGCAGCCCCACACCGGCTCCCGAGAAGGGTGCTGCCCGCACCTCAGCGGGGTGAAGGAGAAGAACAACCCTCAACACTCCCAAATGGCGGCCCGCTAAGAGACGGGGAGGAGCCGGCTCTATCAGCAGCTCGACGCTCCGCCGCCAGGCCCAGAGGTGGGGAGGAGGACGGGAAAAGAAGGAGAGACAGGCGAGAGGGAAGGAGCCGAGCGCCGAGTGGTCGATGGGCGGAGGATAAATGTCTCGCTGAGTGTGAGGCCGCCATTTTAGATGAGGAACGAAACGAACGGCGCCGAGCGGGGCAAGAGCCTGGAGGGAGCTACCGGGAGGGAGTGACATAGGCAGGAGCGGCGTTGGGCTGGTGAGCGGCAGAGGACGTGGCAGGGAGAGGGGGAGGGGAGGGCTCCCCCTTTTCCCCTTTCTTCTCTTTCTCCCTTTTCTTGTCGGCGCGGGCGCCTGGAGCGGCGCCGGCTTGCTCCCAGCGGCGCCTCAGCCCTGGGCGCTCTGACCCGGCCGCCGCCTGGGCCGTGAGGGGAGCTATCGCGGGGGAGAGCGGCCCCTCGCTCCCTGACACGGACCGGGTGAGGAAAGAGGGCGAACCGGCGGCCGTCTCCGTACATGCGGGACGCGCATCATCGCGCAGCCCTTTGCGGTCAGATCGTTCAGCGCCCGCCGCCGGGGCTATCGTCCCTGCCGCAGGGCTGCCCTGTCCGCCGCGGGACCCGAGCGGGGGATCCTTCCTGGAGAGGGGAGGCAGCGCGGCCGCCCGGCCCGGCGAGCGAAGAAGGTGCCAAAAATCCCAGGGCGGGCCGGGGGGGGTGGTGGTGGTGGATGGCTGCGGCCCATCGTGTCTGCGGCGGGTCAGGTGTGTCGTGGCCGCCGCCTGTCAGTGCCGAGTCCCGGTGCCGGGGCCGCCCTCTGGTAGTTGGTTGAAGGGGTGAAGGGCCCAGGCGGGTGTGCCCCGGGGCTGGGGCCCCTCATTGCCCTGAGCGGTGCGGCGGCGGCCGGCGGGCGGGATGAGAGACGGGCATCCAGCGGCACCTGGAAGGGGAGATGCCCGTCGGCTTCGCTTGTCCGGCCTCTTCGGGTCTCCGCTTCACTGCTGGCAGCTTTGTCCCCCCTGTGGTTCCCGCGGGGACTCCCTATCCTTTCTGTGCCTTTGATCTGCTGTCTTCTGAACGGAAAATGCATTTAAGTTGTATTACTATAACTGAATACGTTCTGCCGAGGCATTCTTCAGTTGAAACTGCTTGCTGAAGAAGTTTGAAAACCGGAGCAAGATTCTTTAGTTTCCTGATCTCTTCTGCACTGTTACAAGTTTGCCATACAGAAATGGTGCTGCTCCAGAGTCAGGGCTCAGGGACTGCGTTGTTTCTAGACTCTCTTTATCTAGAGTCTAAACGTATACACAGGTAACCTGCCTATGCTAACAGCAGCATGGATCTTGTCCATTGTTAATCTCGCCTGCCTCAGGCATGTAGAACTTGTGTAGAATTATTTTACTTTCTTAGCCTTTAAGAGACATCCATAAATATAGGGGACCTTACCCGGGACAATGAGACCTCAAAACCAGTTGTAGTGGATTTGCTACAGCACAGTGTGCATTCCAGGTGCAATTCTAGGTTGTTGCAGGTATGCAAAACAATGAGGGTCTGTAATGGAACAAAACTAAGATTCCTGCAATACTGGAGCTAATTTATAATGTTTGAAAATAGTTTTGTGCAAAAAATCCCCAACTTCTAAAAATGCTTTTTATTTTAACGCTTCTGAAAAACTCGGCTCCACATATTGCCTAAAGGATCACTGTGTTGTGTAGAAATAGGATATAATTTGAATGGACTTGCTTATCCATTAGGACATGTCTGCAGTATTGGTGCAGAAGAAGAGATTGAATTGGAGAAGGTGAGAGTTAATTTCAGGCAGTTCAGTTAAATTTGTTTCGGGGATGCCCATTCAGAATGGAAGTGGCTTTAATTTAGTTTGTCGGAAAGAAATTTTTCTGTAGGTAAACCCTAAGGCTACAATTAATCATAAAAGTTATTGATCTGTATATATGTTTGTGAAATGTGTGACTGATTAATATGGTAAGCAATTTCATCTTAGATTACTAAGTCAGAAGTGAACTAGCTTACCTGGGTTGGAGCAGTGCTGCTTTCAAAAATCCGGAATGTGTTTTTTATATGGTTTGTTGCCATATATTTAATATTTTCAGGACTGGTCAACTTATTGTGCAATGCTGCTGACTAACCTGCTTTGAAGGAAAATTTGGGAGTTGCAGAGAAATTTTTTTTTTTCCCCCAAAGTTGTTCTAAACACTTTTTTTTTTTTTGCAGTTGAATGCCTTTGGTATTTACCTGTAATTTTCCTTTTTTTTTTTATTCTTTAACAACAACAAGGTACACAAATTACATATGAAGTTACTGCTGTCTCAAGGCCTGAATTTACTACAACTTATTAAAATAACTCATATTTTATAAACCACAGACATGACCCATGGAAATCATTGGTCGGCACTTCTTGGCATGCTAAATCAGCACTAGTTTCTTCTGGGTCTTATACTCCCCTCTTCGCCCCAGTTTATTTATTTATCTCCTTCACTGTTGGGAAACAAGGAGTTGAGGGGGGAAAAAAAAAAAAAAAAAGAGTTTTCCTTGTTTTCCATCTTTGAAAACAAATGGAGATGATGAGAGCTGTTGGTTCTAAAACTTCTGTAGGAGATGGGACCCCAAGGCTCTTAGTCTGAATTAATGTATATAAATAAGTCTTCAATGAGTTTGTTTCAGATGCGGGAATTGTGCTGATAAATTCCCTTTTGTGTTCTGGATACAGAATGTTTGAATTATTTTTATATTGCTAATAAAGTTATGAGAACAAATGAACTAACAAAGTCTCCTTCAGTACGGACTTGTATTTGGTTTTCTCATCACCTCAGCTGCAAACATTCTGGCGTCTTCTTCCATCACATTTTCCATTATTCCCTTTGCCATACCTCTACCACCTCTTGCTTCCTCAATGTTGCTATTTTCTTACTTAAACATCCTCTAGACTTTTTCTCCTCCTCCTTTCCCTCAACGGTTACACTGCTTGCCTACCTCCTTATCCTGCAGGCTGAGCAGGAGGGAGGTTTGTTTGTCAGATAGGTTCCATCCCATGGTGATGTGCTGCTGCGTCTGGCACACCACGCATTTGTGCTGTGGTGGGTGCCCTGACTGATGAGGATGCTGAGAGAGCGAAGGATTCTTCCGTACTTTGGCTTCCTATTTCCATAGTCTGTGGGATTTTTTTATTCCTGAAATAAGCTAGCATGTCTAGGAGTTGCTGGAGGAGAGGCTGAAGGACAGCTAGGTGGCATGGTCACATAACACCAGTTGCCTGGGTAACTGGTTCTTGGTAACTGGGTAGCATGGTTTTGTGGATCTGAATTTCTAAAACTTTGATGCACATTCATCTTGAAATAAGTGAATAATTGAAAAGAATTATTGTTTTATAAGAAATAAGTTCCTGGAGTGTCTTCTAACTTAAAAATGCAGAAACCTGAAGACTGCGTAACTCTGAAGAGAAATAGCAGTCCGCGTTCTATTTCTTGTAGAAACATCAAATTGCGTAAATCAAAATTAGCTTTTTGGGGAAGCCAAAGCCAGGTTAAAACTTGTGATTGAACTGAAATTTCAAGCATGGTAGTTTAAGCACAAGTTCAGTAACTTTCACAGAAGTTTACCTAGGAAAGGAGGTATCAGTGTGTGTACATCTGCATTGTACCGATTTTGATTGATTTGGTTTAATTGCTTATGTGTACCCTTCAGTTTTTTCTGGTACAAAATACATCTGTTGAGTACTGAATAAGGTCGTGGAAACATTTTGTTAGCTCTAAAAATTAATTGAAAGAGGAGTTGATGTAACACGAGAAAATGGGGTAAACCCACTAGCTTTGTGACAAAAACAAAAGGTGTTAGAGCAGTGAGCATGCATTAGCTCATGTGAGAGGGTGTGAAGTAGGTGCAATTTTGTATGGGTGGGTAGTGCAGCTGTGTACTTAGTGATGTTCCTAGCTTTTCTGAAAAGAAAATCTGTTTTGGACGAAGTTTTGTGAATAATTCTTAACGCTCTGTTGGCTCTTGCTGCGTTTGCTATTTTCTTGTAAACAACGAATTTGCTTTGAAAAAAGCAGCTGGCGCACGTTTATTCCTTTAGTGACTGGAATATTGTGTTTGTACTATAAATGCCATCTGTTTCACACAGAGTTGATTTTATTGCAGCAGCATGTGCTGACCTTTTACAGTTTAATAGAATATGGTTGTCTTGTGTGCTGAAATGCTGCAGTGCCTACAGTAGATGAGGATAAACAAAGTGCTGGTTTGGGGTCATTTGGAAATGAGTAAAGCATTTTCTTGGTAGGCTGCAGAGCTAAGAATTATAACTGATAATTAACAAATAGACTGTTTACATGACTATCATTTTTTTTCCCAGGGTTTTAAGCCACGTAGTGTGGTTGAATTGTATCTTTTCCAGAGGTTTTTGCTTGCTTATGGGGAATGTCAAGCTTTTTAGAGCTGAGATTTCAACATAGAAAAATACTGGATTCATGTGGAACCCCATGGTGGCAACTGCAGGTCATTGGGTTTGTTTGCAGCTGCAGGTGTGTCTGTGTTCTGCCACTTCTCCTGCGTGTGTTCCAAATGCACCCTGCACACTTGCAGAATGAAGCTGAGCACCAGCACAGTTCAATCAAAGCTCTGGTTGGTTTTAACTGCAGGCAAAAGAGTTTTAGAATTGCCTTGCAAATAATCTCTGTGTGTGGTGAGTGTGTCAGTGCCTCTGCCTTGTTTTCTTTGCGCTATCTGAAAATCTGCAAACAGGACTTGTACCTCCAGCTCTTCTGATAGAAGCCCCTTTTTATGTTGTTGTTCTCAGTTTCATTGCTCTGTGGAATCGTTTCGCTTGCTGTGTTGTGGCTATCTGCAGATGTTGAGTTGATTACGGTAGTGCTACCTTTTCCTTGTCCTTCTGCATTACATTGCTTCATTTCAGACTTCAGCTTGCATTGCGTACTTGCTATTGGATTGACCCAAAACCATTTCATTTCTGACAAACAGCTGACAAAAGGGTGTTAATTAATTTTGCATTCCGATTGAAATACGTAGTATCGGTTAAGAGCAGTTGAGACATCTTGTATATTTTTAGTACACAAGCTAGAGGGAGGTTGCTTCACGAGTTTGCAGCTGGGTGTGGCATGGGGTTAACCATGTTAATTAAATCTGGCTCAGAGGTTTAGACTTGAAAAAATGGCTCAGAGCCCCCAGTACAGTCTTCTGTTACATACATTTTTGCACTACAGAACAAGCTAGAGTTTTGGAAGTGGGTATTTTAGGAACACCCAGCTGGAGAGTCTAGCAGCAGGGATGCAAGTTAATACACAACTAGAAAAAAAAAGATGTCTTTAGTGCCTGTGTGCCTTGGTAGAGCTAACACTTAAGTGTATATTGAGAAACTTCAATTTATGACTGATCTTCCTTTTTCTTCCTCTGAAATGTCTTTTATTTTGGTAGTGATTTGCTCCCAGTATATGTTCCTGTCAACTCTATTGGTCATTTGTGCTAGTTTTTGCATATTTCACTTTCCAGTTCTGTTCTCATTTAAGTGTTTGCTCAAAGTCTGGCTATGGTTTCAATATTCTCTAGAGTACCCTTTTCAGTCCATTAGTGTACCACAAAAGGCACTGCTACTGCTCTCCTTACTACCTGTGAAAGAGATAAGCTGTGTCTCTTCCACTGTGAACACTTCTACAAACAATTATTATTTTTTTCTTCTATAATTTTCCCTATGTAGAAGAAACAGTGTGAGATTTTACATAAGAGTTTCTTGGTGAAGCATGTGAAGATGTGTACTCCTTTTGCTTGCATGGAATTGTTACTGAAATGTGGGAGCACAGATGGACAGTTCTGCAAAGTAATGCAGCCAGTACAGAGAGGACCATTACACTGGAAGATTCAGTGGTGACTGTGTTTCTGGAAAGAAAAAAAACCTGTTGTTCCCATTTAACCAAAAAAAAAAAATTCCGAACTTATTGATACCCCCCCCCCCCCAAAAAAAAAAAAGCTCATTATGATATTGCCAAAATTATTAGCATTGAAAATAAAATATTTTTATACATGACTAGTAAAAGAAAAAGCAAGGTGGATTTTAATTCCTCTTAATATGGAGATGAAAGAGTCTGTCATTACCTTTCTAGCTCCCAGTTGAAAAGGTGTATTTTGATATACAGTAACAATTGGGGTTTGTTTAGCTTTGTTTTAGAAACTTTGTTATAAGTTTCACTGAATGTTGATGTATTTATGACATGGGATGTTTCTCCAGCTTCAGATTGTATACAGCCTTTTTTTGGAGTTCCAGAAGTTCACTATTTACAAAGTGATTATTAATTCCAAGTTTACTGTCAGGTTAATATTTTATTTTGATAATTTCTGATAGAAGTTGAATTCCCCCAAGTCAAATCAATTTCATAAGCCCATTAAAATAATTTTTATCAGTTCTTTATTTGTGTGTGTATTGTAATTTTATTTTTTTTAAAACCTATGCTGTAAAACTCATGCATTAAGTATGGCAAATGTGTCTAAAGTTTGTCCTGTTGAATTTGCAAGAGATGTGAGTAGATTTCTTCATCTAAACAAACAATACTGGGGTCACTGTGTGCAAATAAGAAACATTTCTGATTATTCAGCACTTTCACATTTACGACGAGTTAAATATGTTGATGGTCATTCCATTTTTCTTAGACCAAGGGGGAAAAAATGTAATAGGAAGTGTGCAAGCTACATGGTGTCCTCCTTTTTTATAGCTTGCTCTTCCCTCCCTACCTCTCTCCAATAACTTTGGAAAGCAGTGTCCAATCAATACCAATTTGGAGGCATGAGCAGGCAGAAACCTGTTTGTGGTGTTGAAGATGGGAGGATACTGGTTTCCCTGGTACCTAATTAGAAAGCTAAGCAATTTCAGTCATCTGTAAGATAAGCTGCTGTCTAAGGAGCATGAAATTCTTCTAGCAAAACAACATTTCTGTCGCAGTTTGATCACTGGCCTAACAGTGCATTCTTTGATGGCTGTTATCGTTGTGGGAGCATGGGGGGGGGGGAACCCAGCTAGAGCTCAGGTGCTGGGGGGTGGTTGGAGTTGAGGGGGGGCGTTTGCAGAAATGGGTTAAAATGGGTTCATTGGAGGATGGCACGAGTGGCTGCAAGAGAATGTAGTAAGTTAAGTAGCTTCCAGCATATGTTGCTGCCAAAAGAAACATCAGAGTGTCCAAGCCTTTAATTTTATGCTGACATTTACCAAAAAATAAACCTTATTCTGGATTACATCATTCATCTGCGTTAAATGCTTTAGAAGCAAGTCTAAAGCTTACAGAGCAATAATGGCATGCTGAAACAGTGTTTGTGTCACGGTGATACAGTGGATTGATTTCAGCTGAAAGTGAGCTCCAGCGCTTACTCTTGGCTTTCTCAAACCTTTTAAGTTGACTGTGTAACTTGTTCGCTGGCAATCAGGAGGTTATAAAAAGAGCCAGCTGATGTTGCAATCTAAGCACTCGCCATATAGTGGAAAGACTCTCCTTTGGCATGTTCACTAGTGCTATTTTTACCTATTCCAGTAAGATCTGCCCTTGTGATGTTAAATTACAGGACAGTACCTGGAATTATTGTGTTGGGTTTTTTTTGCGGAAGCACTGGATGCTCTGAGGAAACATTTCAATAAATTTGTCAGGCAGATTGAGACTCAGATTGTCATATATTTGAAAACAGTTTTTCTTCTGTCACCCCATGTAATACTGCTGCTGTAACTGTAAGAAATTATTTCACTTTAGTTTGCCTATTTTATGTCTGGCAGAGGGTGTGTTTTTTTTTTTAATTTTGCTTTCCTTCGTATATTGAGTGTTTTGTCTTTCTGAGTTTCTCATGTGGAGAGTTTAAATAGACAAGGTGATTTTTCAAGATGGGGAATTCAGTGTGGCCCAGGCATAAGTGTAGCGAGAGGTTTTTGTCATAATTTCTATAAAAACCTAGCTGAATTTGATGAAAGTTTAAGTTGGTGGTTCTGTCATGCAATAGAAAATGCATTTAATATTTTTTTTCTTCTGGGAATACATTTTCAGCACTGCCAGTGACAAAGTGCTCTATCTACCAAACTGGTTGTGGTGGAAGCTGGAGGAAACAGCAAGAATGCTGGAACAGTGTAACTCGGGTTCAGCTGTAGCAGTATCACGTATAGGGTGTCACATACGCAGCTGTATGACCATCTGAATCCCAGCACTGAATGTCTAATGCTTGTGATTACCTAATCTTAAATACGGTATTGTCCATGTGTATTTTCTAAAACCATCAGCATCTAGTTCAAAAGTGTCTTAACATCACTGAAACACAAACCTATTATTTAAAAACTTTGAAACTCTTCTTCTGGCTATTTGTGCAATTAAGTGTAGCAGAATTTTAAATTTTTTAAAAGCAATGTTTTAACACTGAAGGGTGGTCAGTGATTGGCTTCTGTGAGTTTTGCATTCCCCTTACAGAACACCTGCTTCCCCTGCTCCTTCTCTTGCACTGTGGAGTATCTCAGGTGGAAATCCTGCTAGGAGGCAAGCTTCCTCCAATGCAGAACCATTTTCTTCTCCCTTGGCTTTGCCATTGTCTGAGGTGAACAATTCTACTTCTCAGGTTTAATTGAATCTCACATCTGCAATAACAGCTGGTATTTTTGTCAACTCCTTTGCTTCTTAAACCCTCCTTGTTAACAGTTTTCTGGTAGCAAACTTCCTTACTGTTTTTTTTTTTGTTTGTTTGTTTTTCTTGTATCTCTTCTTTGTCAAGAAAAGTGTTTTACTCCCTTACAGCTATTACTTTGGTTGAAGGTAGAAATACTGTATCTGCTTTTTCTTTAGCCCATCACACTTCTATACTATGCCTGCTTCTTTTGATTTGTATTTGAGATTCCTTTTTTCTTCTGGCTGATATTTCAATTTTAAAATTACTAAATGGGTCAGGGTGGAGATCCTAAAGCATTCTTGTTAGTCTTTGGTTTCTTGTCAGTCTTTGGAATTTGCTGTCTTGAGGAAAGTCACTGCAATTTTTCCTTTAATTTTTCCTACTGGCTCTGACCAGGAGAGATGATACTTGTAACCAAAAGTGAGTTAGCAATATTAAACTGTCGTTTTGATTTTTGTTTGTTTGTTTGCTTAAATGTTTGTTTGTTTGGTGTGTGCTTTCTTTTAATGCATATAAATAAAGCCATGAGGAAGCTGGGACAAGAGACAGCTTTGCAGGGGATCCTATTAGCATGTGTAACTACACTGATGGGAAGGAATGAAGATGACAGTAGTGTCCAGTGACAGCACAAGGCACAATGAGCGCAAATTAAAACACATGAATCTCCATCTTAACATGAGAAAACACTTTCTTAAAAAATTTTTTTTTTTTATTTTTATTGAGGGCAGTCAAACACTGGAACCGGTTGCACAGTAGGGGCTGTGCAATGTATTTGTGGAGGTGTTCAAAACCCAGCTGAAGTGTCTGTGGGCAGCCTGCCGTGGCTGGCTCTGCTTGAGCAAGGAAGTGGAACTAAATGCTCTTGAGGTCCCTCTCAGTCTTAGTGACTCTGTGACTGTTGGATCTTTGACTTTTCCAATCATCTCTGCATATGATTGTTTTAGGAATTGCTACTTAGGATAAGAACTTTGGGTAAGAAAGCAGTTTACCATTTACTATCTAGTGAAAATTTTTATGTGTTTGACTTGCACTTCTTTAATTCAAGATTCCAATCTTTTAATCAAGACTTCTTCAGTTTCCCTAGGAATTCTTCCTCTTAAAAATAATGGTTATATGTAAGATACACATAACCTTCAGAGGCTTAGCTTCTTCCTGCTTTTTGGTGTTTTGGATCCAAAGTTTGTCATAACATTTGTGAATTAGCAAGGTGTTCCTCTAAGTGAGGAACTGGTGTCTGAGAAGGAGTTGCTTAACTTGTACTTAGTTTTTGCTTTAGTAAGGTTTTTAGCTATAAAATATTTTTATGACATTCTTGAATAAGAATGAGGTTATGTTGAGTTGAGGTAGTGTTTGATTGTCATCCTGCAGTCTGGCCTTGCATAGTGTGTCCCATTACACTGAAATGTTGTATAAATAATGAAAGGCCAGAAGGCCCTGAAAACTCTTTAACAGTAGAAAGGTGATGAGTTAACTCTCCTATTGATGTAATTCACAAAATTACTATTTTTTGTTATTAATTTGGTATGTTGTGCACGTGTATGCCTGTCTGTTAAAATAGTAAATACCTTCTGTTTTTGCATTACCTTCCACAGATGATGCTCTTCATCCTTTTGTCGTAGGACTTCAGTTGGTTAAAGGAAAACTAAAGGTATAAATAACATTTTCTCATTATCTTGCCCTTTCTCCTTACTCTTCCCGATTCTTTCTTCTGAGGTCCCTGGCTTTTTCCTGGGGGAGGGGAGACTTAAAACAGCCTGGCTCTGTGGTTGAATTCCTTCATTACTGCTAAAATGGGCTTTTTGGTTTATTTCTATTTGCTTTAAATTCTGCAAAATTGATATGATCCCTGCAGTTGTTTCAGTGCTTGCTTTATCAGAAGTGTGTGTTTAACTTAAACTCTTAATTGAGTCGGTCTCCCTGGATATTAGCTTTGGAGGGGGAAAGCCCTTCCTAAGTGTAGAACTTTAGATCTTGATATTTTCCTGTCTTTGACAAATAGGATTTGCCTTTCCCTGCAGCTACAGTTCTGTCGTAAATAATCCAGATGTAATGTAAATTGTTTCTGTGACATAATCTTAGAAGTGGTGGTTGGGTTATTTTTTTTCCTCCTTTTCTGAGATTGCACCTTTAAAACAAAAAGTCTGTTATAGCATTTTGTTAAATAAATAAACAAACCCCCACCCAAACCAGAACTGTAATTTCATGGTTGTATTTAGTAATGTAATATATGATAGAGTTAAAAAGAAGCATAATTTATTTTTGGAGACACTCAGGACAGTAAGTGTTTGATTTAGTCCGAGTAATTTTGCTTGTATAACATCTCTAATTTCTAATTACATTCAGGTTTTATTTGCCAGTTTGTACAGGCCATTTTGCAAATACTGATGCACAAGAAGCAATAAAATAAAGTCAGTATAGCTGCCCGGGCAGTTTGTAATTAAAATACTCGAGTAGTATCTTGTTAGATTTAGTTCATGTTACAGAAAAACATGTTCAACTATTCCCAGGTGCACTTCGTAATAAAATATGTATCATTTGTTCTATCTTCTCACAGAAAAATATCTCAAGTTCCCTTCCAAACTTTTATTTGTGCTATTGCCCCTCTTCCCTGCCCCGCGTGCCCTGGTCTGTGCGTTGTTTCCATGCCCAGGCTCTTAGAATGGCAGTATTGACCTCCCAGGGCACTACTAGTTCTGGCACAGAGCCCACCTTTAAGAAACCAAATGTATTAGTTTAAAGTTGCTCTGAATATTGCAGACAACATCTAAGTCTTGAATTAGCTCGGTCACTGCACCCTATTCTGTCTAACTGTGCAGGTAATTTAGCATTGTCTGGTATTGTGCAAGGGTATTTTACCAGTAGCTGTGGTATGCATGAACTGCAGAGTTACCCTGTGTAATAAGCAGCTCCCAGCAGTTACCTGAGTAACTTCCATCTCAGGCTGTGTTCCTGTTCAGCAGAGCTGAGGTTGGTTTAAAGACTGCTATGCTTTCAGTAGCCGAGTCCTCAGTGTTGCTCCATCTACTACATGCAACGGAGAGAGGACAGAGCCAGGGATTCTTTGTGCTGAGATTCTCGGTCACTGTTGTTTAATCCTTGAGAACTTGTGTGGGAAGGGCATTTGGTGGATTGCTGACATTTGAGTAACTTTTTCATCCTTGTTGTAAAGTGGATGAGTTCCAGGCAACTGTAAACACAGTTTGGGGCTTTCATCCCTACTTGAAATAATTCAAGCATGATGAAGTTTGGAATGCAAATAGGCCTGTGTCTGAGACTGTATGTGCAGTGGATTGAAGGACTTGGGGGAAAAATGCTTGTCCAAAGGGGTTTGTCTATGTAACATCAATGCACGTGTAAACTCAGCCCCCCTTCTTCAGTGCAAGGTCCACAATAAAGATCTACCTTTCTAAATCTTTCTTCAAAGGATTCTGCTGTGAAGAGTTTAACATTACGGTGGAGAAACAAGAAGTCCAAGCATGTCATGTAATGTGATTCTGGTACAGTCAGGTATAGGAAAGCAGTGTTCAGTATGCTTTTTATTTCTAGTAATGCATTTGAATTAGCCAAATTAAAAAATGAGGACATCTGAAATATCACTTCAGCTTTAATAGTCTTTGCAATGTTAAGAACAAAATTAAAACATTGAGTGACCACCTGTCAATATTTATCAGTTCTAATTGTAGGATAAATTTATAAATCATTATACTAGAAAAAGTGGAGGTTTTACCCCATGGCATAGAGTTCTGCTGCTTTCCTAGCAAAAATGATGTGCAAGATTTGAGTACTTTCCTTACTACCTTTTCCTTTCATTGCTGGTTTAATAGCAATTTTATAAACTGTTATGTAAATATATATAAACTCAGAAGCAGTACTTCACTAAAATTTAAAAAAAGTTCTGCTCGAGTGCTTGGAAACACCTGCTGCATTTTTCTTTTTACCTGGGATTTTTTTTTTCCTTTGGAAAAGGGAAGGATTTGGATTCTCCATCCCTTTGTGCTCTTTTAGATACAAGGGAAGCATTCAGTGTTCCCATTTCTCTAATGAAGGAATTCAGGTTTTGTAGGGAAACTTATGTAGCACTGCATATGAACTTGATAGAAATGTCACGAGGAAAGATATGCGTGACTGACATGGGAATGATCAGTGTGGAAAAGTACAAACTGAAGAGATCATATTAAAAATTTTTTGGGAAAAGTAACCTGGAGCTGTTCTGATCGGCAGAGGAGAGCCAGGCACAGAACGGTCAAAGTGCAGGTAGATTTGTGACAAATACTTACTAGCCAGAGCCCAAAGTACAGCCTGATACAGCCAACGAGTATGGCTTGATTCGTGTTTACTAACCACTGTTTTACTCTCAAAGTTACTCTTAAATACAAAAAGGTGTTAATATTGCAATGGATTAATATGTCTGAAAGTGTGTCAGGATGAAGATTGTATTCCTTGTGCCCTCCTTACTATAGAGGCCAGTTGTTGGAAAATCAATGTTTTTCCTTCAGTACTTCAGAGTTACATTAGCAGGATAATGGCCGAAGTAGTGAGTAAGAAACATGGTTCAGAGAAATGGAGCTGTCTTTTCTCATCTTTCTAAGATCAGAACAACTGAGGCAGAAATGATGTGTAATCTTTCAGTATTGGTGATTTTTGATTGGACTGTGGTGGTGGTATTTGTGTGGGTGTGGTGGGTTGGGCTTTTTTTGTAATTTGTTTTATTTTTTTCCCTTGGGTTTTGTTCTATGCTGTTTTGCCTTTGTATATGTATTTCATTGAACATGAGTGTGACTGTTAATTTTCCGTGTGGATAAAAACAGCACTGTGTGTGTTGGGAGGAGGAACCATATTTACATTTTCTTTAAAGGCTTTTGATGCTTGTTTCAGAGATGAAGGCAACAGCAAAGCACCCAAACTCTATATTTAGAGGCATTTAGCTTTATGTCCTGTGGACTTTCAGGCTGCTTCTTTAACAGTTTCAGCATTCCTTAGGGAGACTGAAATTTTTAACAGTTCAGAATAAACACTTTTTGCTGGTCATAGTAAAACTTAAAGTAACTCAAAGTATCTTCTGAATATGAATGATCTGAGCGTATATGAATGAACAATCTCCAGGAATTTGTTGCTGTCAGATGTGCACATTGCACAGCCCTTTTGTGCATTTGGTTTTAATGCTTGTTTAAATGACTACTCAAAATCTGTAATCTATGCACAAAGTACTAATGAAGAATGCAGTCTTGGTCATGTGTGCACTATGCCTGTGGGAGGGGGAAGAATAGTATGAAATTCTTTTTTTTTCTACTCAGATTGAATGTTTAATATGAAACAAACCAATACCAATTTCCTAGCAATACTGCATCTACAAGGGGACTGATGGACTTTAGTATCTTAAAACATTCTTTGAATGCTGTTTTTACAGCTTTTCAGTTGTAGACAGGCTGTTTGGAGCCATTTTCTTGTTAGTGAGGAGTTGCAGGAAGAAAAATGTAAAGAAAAATTTTTAAAAGATGCATGAAAATGCTTGGCTGGCATTGGATTATTTGAGCATGGCATAAACATAAATCTAGTATCTAGTAATAATTCTGTTTCAGAAAAGTGCTCGTAACTCACTTAAAGGAAGAAAAGCTAGTTTTCCTGACATAAAATGGGAATTAAATATTTATGAAGATATCATTGTAAAATCTTTCCTCCTCTATTTTAAATTAAATTTCTCTTCAGAACATATCAGGCATCTTTTCGCTAGAGTGAATTGGTTTGGATCTTGGGAGAGTTGGAGGAAATTAGTTTAGTTTTGGTAAATATGGCTTTCATCAATTACTGGTTAGAGCAAAAGACCCAAAATGAGTAAGTGCAGATCAGTGCCAGGGCACAGGACACTGAAAGGTGAGCTGTGTACCTGTCTTACCTGTTTGCGTGGACACACTAACCTGTGTCCTGAGAAATAGCTTGTCTGTTTTCTGCTGTTGCTGTGCTTGATACTTTGTACAACGTATCAATTAGAAATTGTGTCTGGGCAGTACTGTGTTGTGTGATTATAGATATATGTATATATTTTTTTTAGGCCATTCAAAGTTGGTCGAGTAGTTGCCATGCTAATTCTCTTACCTCCTATCCATGTCTGCAGTGAGCTGTTTGAGTTCAAAGTGGATGTTTTTAGATATTCACATAATTTTTCAAGCTAGCTTCCTTTACCCTAGAGGGCAGGAGAAAGGTGCAAGACATTTGTAAATTATTTCTTAAGAAGCAGCTTTTATGACTGTCTCTATCCTTCCATTATAATAATTTGGAGTAAGAACAGTGACCAGCTCCAAGAAATGACCATGTCCAGTGGCTGCCCTTGCAGTATCAGCATTGAACTGTTCTTGACTAGACTCTTCTTGGCCTGAGTGAGGAGGTGTTTCTGAGGACCTGGAGCCTCCCGCCATCCTGCATGAGGGTCACTGCCTCTGAATAGTTACAAAGCAGCAGCAGGACAACTGATTACCACTGCTTCTCCAACCAGCTTCAGTTTTCCAACTGCGTGCCCTTGTACCATGGATGCCAAGAGCAGATTTAGCAACTTCTTATCACAGGTTGCCCATCTCTCACAGGAGACTGTGAATATATTTCCCTTTCTTTTTCCCCTGCCCTTCCACCCTCATACTACTTGCAGGTTTTTACCCATTCTAGACCAGATCTGAAGTAATTTCTCACCTTCTCCCTTCAGTGGTGGCTCCTTCTTGAGGTCTGTGAGTAGAACCTGTAGCCTTCAGTTTGGGTAGGAAGGAGAGCTGAGGAAGGTATGGCTTACGTGTGCCAGCTGAGGTGAGGAGGTACTTCTGTTTTCTAAAAAAACCTCTCCACATTGGTGAGCAAACCCAAGCTGCCAGGGATGATCATCAGCTGCAGACAAAAAGATAGCAAAAACGCACTGATGAAGCATGGTGGGAAGAGAGAGCAGAGCATTGCTGCGAGGGTTACACCAAACCTATGCAGTCCTGAGAAGAGCTGTCACTTAGGTGAAATGCAGGTCCTGGGAAAGAGAAGGATGCAAACACGTAATTGGAGGTACTGATGATGCTCATGTTGTACAGAGGGCTGACAGCAGTTACTGGTTTTGTTTTTCTGACTGTACACCAAACTCAGTGTGTATCTGTGATCTCTAGTAGGCTGTTCTACAGTTTTCAGTAGGCCTTTTGTACTTGGCTGAGAGAACGCTGTTAGAGCTGGGAAGTACCTTTTTTGGTGTGAAATTGAGCTTTTGTCAAGGTGCAGGTTTGACTTTTTATTTATTTATTTATTTATTCTTTTGGTCTCCTTTTTTTTTGGTCATTTCCTGTTTTCTTTTGATTTTTTTCAGGAAATATTGGCAGCATGTCACACCGTCAGTGTGTTGTCAGCTTACATCAGCAGTGACAACAATGAGGTTTTGATGGTTGCTCTGCTATTCCTTGTTGCAACTTAGTAGAGAAATCCATTCGAACTCCTTACCTTGTTTTGTCTTAGGGTGAAATATAGTGGGGATGTTAAGGGGAGTAAAGAGAACAAGCTGCCTGGGTTTCATCTTACCCTTCTTATCTAACCATTTATTTCCACTCTGGCTTTATTGTTACCATCTAACTAGTTACTCTTTTAGCTGTCCATATGCGTCACACGGTTCTTGTGACTGTGTACAACTTCTGTTTCACCTTGCAAGAATGTTGTCATGTGCCATAGATTTAACCAAAGTAACAATTCCAGGTATCTAAATCCTTTTTTTTTTTTTTTGATTTGGTATGGAGTTTTAAATCTTCCTGATGTTTAAATATTTTTAACACTTGAACAACTGGACCTGTGCAACTGATGCAGGAATGGCAACAACTGTCAGGAGGGAAGAAGAGATGTACATTGTCACTCTATACCCTATCAATGAAAGAAATGTTCTTGAACTGACTGAAAGATTCCTTTGTAGCAGACACTGTCAGGGGTCTAGAGTTGTGCTGCTGCAAGCTTTGCTTGCCATGGTAGGTGCTTCACAAACACCAAGCCTTTGTTTTGTTTTGTTTTGTTTTGTTTTTTCCTAGCTACTAGTCAGGTCTGAAGTTATGTCTATGATAATGTTAAGTACTTCCAAATCTAGCAAAGACTCCTTGGCATTGTGCTGTGTGAGAAGAAAACTCCCTCCAAAATTTGAAGTTTAGCCTTCTGGGCATCCCAAAATGGACACTTAACACTAGTGGAGAATTTATTTTTTTTTCAATTTGTTCCATTACTCCAGCTCTTCAACTGTAACACTGTTGTCTTTTCTCCGATGTAAGCATGTGAATGTTTGGGATACAAGGAGGTTTGACATTTTATTTATTTATTTTCCTTCATGGGTGCTACACAAAAGCACATGAGGAAGGAATGACCTGTTCTAGTTGAAAATGTCCCTGTTCACTGCAGAGGTGTTGGACTAGATGACCTTTAAAGGTCCCTTCCAACCCAAACCAGTCTGCGAATCTATGATTCAGTGAAATAAATTGGAGGTTTCAAATAATTTGCAACAAAGAAACAGTTCTCAGATGTTTATAGAAGGATGCAGTTTTATGGAGGAAATAAACTACCATACTTATTTTCACTCATCCTTCCCATTTTTTTTTTTTTTCCTTTTTGAAAGTTTGATAATGAATCTGACTACTTGGAAATTTAGCAAAGAGTACATCTCGCTGTTCAAAACTGTTTCAGACTTTGCTTTTGCTTAGTTTTGAGTAAGATGCATTTGGTCTATAATTTGAAGTTCAGGCTGCAGTGAAGTGAGAGCTGGGGAAAAAAAAATGCTGATACCTTTCTCTTTGTGCCTGAGTGTGTAAAAATAGTACTGTGTGTTGAATTGGAAGTATGCAGGGGTTTGTTGATGTGTCTGCACTGGGAGAGGTTTATGCTGAAAAGTAGTTGGGGGGGAGGTGTGGTAGAATTTTCTGTTGTTGTTTCATACTATGTAAATTGTGGTACTTTTAAAATGTTATGTATTTCATTGTGTGCTAACTGTATTAAACTTGCTACTTCAAAAAAAAAAAAAAACCAATCACCAACAACCGACTCCCCTCCCCCCAAACCTCAAGCAAATAAACAAACAAAAAAACCAAAGCCAAAACAAAGCCAACAAATTACTGATAAAACCATAATTTCTTCAATGAATGCTTTTTATTGTAATTCCCTTTGAGCCTGCTAACAGTACAGTAGTCTGTGCTAATGCTGACACGCTGTTTCTGGCTTACAGGACTTTTTGGCCTGCAGCTGGCCATCTTTCTGAAGGCCCCTCAGGCACTGATTACCTAAATTAATGTGATGGTAGCCTGCTCCTGTGACACCAGAGGTGTAGTGAGAGGAATTACATGTATGTTACTGATGTTCTGTTTTTGTGCAGAAAGTCAAATGCTGTCAAGACACGGGCTGATTTTGCAGATGTGGGTGAACTGTACTGTGGATGTGTAGGTTGATCGTGTCACAAGGGAGAAGGCAGTGCAGTTTTCAGATGCTTTCAAAAGAGGCTGTGAGGTCTGTTGTCTCAGGAAGAAAGAGTACCACTTTATAGCACAGAATATTGCAATTTTCCCCGACTCTCAATTTCTGTTTCTTAGACCACATCAATGGAGCACATTCAGGGAGCTTGGAAGACTATCAGTAATGGTTTTGGACTCAAGGATTCTGTCTTTGATGGTCCAAACTGTATTTCACCTACTATCGTCCAGCAGTTTGGTTATCAACGCCGAGCATCTGATGATGGCAAAATATCAGATACTTCCAAAACTAGTAATACTATTCGTGTTTTCCTGCCCAACAAGCAACGTACAGTGGTAAGTCTGCATTATCTTACTGTAAGAAATGTCATCCTGTTCCCCTTGCTAACACTGAGATGAGGATGTATTTTGCAAGCAGAGTGTGTGTATTTCAGGAACCTTTATTTCTCTACCTTGGTGCTGTACTTTTTCAGTATGTGTAAGCAAGATACTTTGCTTACATATTTAACATGAAAAGACAGTAGTAGGCTGACCTAAATAATGATGAAGTAAAATGTAGTCATTTCTGTCACCAATTTCTCTGCTTGGGTGCCCACAGTGAAGCATGGTAGTTAAAACTGAAGTGAAACTTGTTGAGGGAACACTTCTATTAGATTTTTTTGGAGCTGAGTGTGCTAATAATAGTCTTATGCAAAACTCCCTGAAAACTAAATGAAGCCTTTTTCTATAATTAAGGTAACTCTATTTGACTGCATTTCTATTACTTTTATAGGCTACCTACTTGTACAGGTGCTGTGTAAAAATCTCATTTCGTGGAAACTTAGTAATTGTAAGGAATTGAAAAGTTATAAAAATGGCTTCAAAACTTCCTTTGCATAAGTACTACAGTAGTTATGTGTATGGCAGAAAATGTGCCTGCCTGACAGGTTGGCTTAATGTGTGGCAAGTTAAATTGGAAGGCATAGCAGTCTGTTCTTACATCATGCAACTCATTTTTATTTATCTATTTATTCACTTAAAAACTTATCAGGTATGCAGTTTTACTAGAACTTCTAAAGAAAAGGATTAAAACAAAACAAAACAAAAAAACCACAACTTTTTTTTTTCCCCTACCCAAAAAAAGGCTTGAACAAATTCTTCAATCACTGACTAAGTTTTGGTTTTTTTCCCCCCTTTGGTCACAGGTGAATGTGCGAAATGGGATGACCTTACATGACTGTCTGATGAAGGCACTGAAAGTAAGAGGTCTGCAGCCAGAATGCTGTGCAGTTTTTCGACTTCTTGCTGAACCAAAAGGGTGAGAATCTGGAGTGTTTTGTGTGACACTTTCAACTAGAGAATGTAAAAGCCTTGGATTTGGAATAATACTTTATTCCTCTCTCTTGCTAGCTTCTTTTAAAAGCACAATTTGGTGGTGAACACTCATGTTGCTTTCTTTACCCTCCTCTAGGCCAACTCTTTCAGCTTCCTCGGTATTAAAAACTTTTTAGTTTAAAGCTAAATACTAACAATGCTCAGAATTGAGGGGCAAACTCAAGTGCTTGTGGCATCTTACAGAGACTTGTCATACTCTAGATGAAATGATGTAATACGCTGTCTTATTGGAGGTGTATTTCTCCTTGGCATTCGTAGGTGATAAACTTCAGTGCTAGTGATTCATAGCCAACTTAATTGAACGTCTCCTCTGTGTGCTCATTTTTAAGGCTCTGCATTCCTCTACAACTTCTCAATGTTTGGATTTAAATCTCACTTCAGATATTCCTTATTTTTTGTAGGACCGGGGATGCTGCTATTAAATACCAAATGATTCTTTTACAAGCTGAGGGAGTGAAGGTATCTCATGGAGTTAATACATTTAACTTCACACCTCGTAAGGCTTGGGCTTAATGCTCGTTTAAGCCTCGAGCATGAGGCAGTCATTTGTGGGTTTACATCTCTGTGTAACTGAGTCCATTCTGGGGTCACCAGTAACTGTAGTGCTGAAGCACGTAATACAGCTTTTGTGTCACTAAGTTTGCCATTCATAATTTCTTACCTTTTGTTTATAAGGGTATTTCTGTGACTCCATTACAGCTTCTGGGCGTCTTACTTCAAATAATCTTTATATCTAAATGACTTGCATGTTAAAAAATAAACAGAAAATGAGGTGAATTGCTGTGTTTTCAAAGTTGCTTCTAATTTTTTAAGTGAAAGACACCAAAATTTAGCTCACTAGAAGAGGTTAGCCACACTTTTTTGTATTGTTTTCAGTTTACTCAAGAAAACTCACAAAATATAGATGGTTGGATTAGGCCAGACTTCTTATCTCCGAAGTAATTTGTTGTCCCCATTTTCTCTTTCTTTCAGAAAAAAAGTCCGTTTGGATTGGAATACAGATGCTGCCTCTTTGATTGGAGAGGAACTGCAAGTGGACTTTCTTGATCATGTTCCACTGACTACACACAATTTTGTAAGCTTTTCTTCTGTAGTTTGATGTAAACTGTATCGATTGAACCACATACTCAAAGTATGTTTTAGGTGGTAGGTACCTTTTGACTTCCTGAACACAGTGGGGGTTTCAGAAGTGATGATTTGATTCCTTCACTCCCTACTTCTCACTAATTAGATTGGCTAAATATCAATTTGCAATGAAATGCCAGAATTCTACTTAAGTTTAGTGATTCCTGGGTATTGGAGACTTAAAAGCTCACATTACTTATATTAATCAAAAGTCTGGTGATTGTAATTTTTATTTTATATAAATATATACTTCTGTAACTATCATATTAAGATTATATGTCTGTGAAGTCCAGAACTAGGAGATTACTTGCATTTTCATTCTGTCTCATCGGTCAAAAAAAGCTGGAGAAGTTCATCAGCTTTACTAGACTCTTGGTAGTTGTACTGAATGTACAGGGGTGCTGTTAATTCTGCAAGGTCATGACATTGTTTTGTGACCTAATGCTGTGTTGTGATTTGATGGAGTGGTTTTTTTGGGGAATAAAAGACGTTTTAAAAAGTAGAATTTCCTAGAACTGTGTTATTTACAAGGGAATTTATTTTTTATGTATGGGGGGGGGGGGTATTGATTAGTCATAAACACACAACAAACATTTTGACTAATAAAAAGAGGTGATTTTTGCCTCTGATTGTCCTTCACCACCTTGGTGATACTAAAAATGAACAAAAACCCCCCAAATATTGAATTTGACGGTTGGTTGGGTTTTTTGTTTTAAGTTCAGTAGCGCTTTGGGGGACACAGATAACATTTTAACATGCTGTTTATTTATGTCAAGCTCAGATGATGTTCCTCTCAGCTAAGGGAAAGAAGCCAGGAGAATGGGTTAATCATTCAATGTGTTTTATAGGCTCGGAAGACATTTCTAAAGCTTGCTTTCTGTGACATCTGCCAAAAGTTCCTGTTAAATGGGTTTCGGTGTCAGACATGCGGTTATAAATTCCACGAACACTGCAGCACTAAAGTTCCAACCATGTGTGTCGACTGGAGCAATATCAGGCAACTCTTGTAAGGACTGTTCCTTTTTCATACCAACAATAATTCTCTGACAGACAAGCATTCAAGTACTGATGGTTTGTGTTTTTTTTGTTTGGTTGGTTGGGGTTTTTTTGTAATCTATTATCATAAGGGATATGTTTGGATTCTTGGAAAGTGTAGTCATTTTGATCAATACACAGAACTTGTGTCTTGATTTCATAAAACAGCCAGCAATGATTGTCTGTTCCCAGGTGAAGAAGGCCGATTACAGCAAGAACAAAATGCATTTACTGTAAACTTGAATATTCTGGGACAAGCAAACAATTATCTTGAATGACCAGGCAGTTGCTATAATGTCCTCTGTTTCAACAGAGTAACTCCCTGCATATAACACTTTTTGTTAAAAGAAAAAAAAGGTCATGATTCAGTTGGGTTTTAGTTATTGGAAGCATGAGTGTTCAGAACTACCACAGCTTTTGACACCTTGTTGAAAAGGCATGGAATGGTGAGAGAACCTGAATCATAGACTGGTTTGGGTTGGAAGAGACCTTTAAAGGTCATCTAGACCAGCCCCCCCTGCTTTCCTAACTGATTAGGAAAAAATGAAGTTCATTATGTTAGGAAGAAGTCCTTTCATGCAGAAGTGTTAAAACCTAAAAACCTATTGTATTTTTATAACTAAACTTGGCCTTAGAGTTACTCATTTTCTGATATTGACTAATTGCTGGTATAGGATGACTTTTGCACTTGGCACTACCTGTGTTTAATAGAACTTAAAAAATTTGGTGTCAGGATACCCTTTAAGGAAAATCTTGCAGTCTGCTGGAAAAAAGATTTATATCTTAAGTTTAGAAAGAACACATGGACATTTTCTTTGGGAGTCTGAAGACAAGAATTTTCAGTCATACCATACACAGAGGAAAAAACACCATGTAAAGATAGGAATGTGTTCATGAAGTTAATCATGCTGGAAAGAAACAGCCCTTTAAATTTTCAGCTTTCAAGAGCATTGTACAGGAGGTAGTGTAGCAGTTGAAATTGTAATTGTTTTTGTTGATATTTCAGATTGTTCCCAAATTCAAATATCAGTGACAGTGGTGTCCCTGCACTACCTCCCTTGACAATGAGACGGATGCGGGAGTCTGTCTCCCGGATACCTGTTAGGTAAGCTAGTATTTCCTGTGATTTCTGGTTTGGGAAATACAGTTGTTTAAAACAAAAAAACACCCCACCAAAACACCCCCAACTCCTCAAAAATAGAACCATCTTATAAGAGGTTGGGATAAGCATACAAGAAGGCAACACCACTTCATCGTAGATGATATGTAGTGTCCTTTCTTGTTCTTAGATTCAAGTAAAACATTGATTTGGGACTTGATATTTTTAATTTTTAGCCTTAAGATTTTAAGGGAGGGTCGTAAAGGTTTTCTGGAGACCTTTGTTTTCCTACCTTAGAGAGTTCACGGCTCCCTTTGGTATTTTTGTGAATTAATTTTATTTTATCTCATCAGGTAGTACACACATAAGGGTTTGTGACTTGTTTTTGCATGGCTTGCATATATAAACTAAGATAACGTTCTGATGTTACGATGACAAGAGTGAAAGCTGAATATATCCTCCTCCTAAAGAAAATTCTGAGCTCTAAGGAGATTGTTCCTGTAGTTTTAAATGCTAGAATAAAAATTATTTTCCTTTCAAAGGAGCCTGTCTTCTGATCCTAATTTGTGCCTGTGTTCTTTTCCTTGAAATTCTAGAGGTTGAAGAGGGCAGGCCATCTTTGGGTTTTTCTATGGCCATTTGAAAAATCTTGGCCTGCTCAGGAATGAGGCACAGAGCATGTAGCTGGCTTGCAAATGGTTCTTGGCATTTATTTCTTTATTTTATGGGGAATGCCATCAGAAATTGATCTTATGTTCTTTTTGCCATCTTAGGCTATTTCCAGTCATTACTTTGATAGTCTTTTATTGTTTTTGTGAAGGCTGGCTGATTTCAGTTAAGACACTGGTGTGATTTGGGCTAAGTAAGATTTGAGTGACCCTCACTGTGATTTATAACTCTTTGTTGAACTGGATTTTAGTGTTGGCCTCTTTTTAACTGGCATTGGGTTTCATGACTTCCTTGCTGGCTGTTCTGTGCAAACAGTCGAACAGTCTTGCAAACCTTTACAAACTCAGGGCTTAGGAATAGAAGTAGCTCTTAAGTTGTGCATTTAGCAGGCTTGAAATGAGCAGTTTGTTTCAGTTTCACAGACCTGAATTAATCCTGCAGAGACAGTATTCTGTCCATAAATTAAATGTGATTTGATGGGGATTGAGACTGTGACAAAATTTCTAACAGCAGAAACAGACTTAAGTTAGACATGCTAGATAAGTGTGTGAGCGGACAAGGTCTTCAAGTTTTCTAATGCATTTCTGAAGTTAAACTGGGAATGATTCTGCTGACCAAATAGTTTAGTTAGTGTGTAAGTCCCAACTTTTTTTTCTCCATTTGGAATGCAGTGTATATGGCTTTTGGAGAGATTACATTGAATAGTAATTTCAGTTGCTAGAGGGGAAAAAAAATAACCCTGACTTTCTCTTTCTCTCTCTTTCTTTCCCAGTTCCCAGCACAGGTATTCTACACCTCATGCCTTCACGTTCAACACGTCAAATCCTTCCTCTGAGGGCTCTCTTTCCCAAAGACAGCGATCTACATCCACACCAAATGTCCACATGGTTAGCACTACAATGCCTGTAGACAGCCGGATAATTGAGGTAATATTGGTAATGACATAAGGTTAAATTAAAATTATCACTGGCCATCTAATAGACACTGATTGTTGTGGGTTTTTTATTTGCTTTCTGTCATTTGCTTACTGTTTGCCTTAGTTGGCCATGTGCTGAAGAATATAGGTGACACATTTGCGTAGAAAGTTAATTCTTTTTTCATTCATTTTTATAAAGATTTGGGGGACTTTAACAGTCAAGGAAAGAAAGATCATGGATCTGAAAACAAAACAAGCTCAGTTTTGCTGAAGAGATAATTACTTGGGCATGCATGTGTAAAAATGTTCTTGCAAACTTAAATCTGGATTTGTTGGGGGAGTGGTGTTTATTTTCCATCAGACTATAGGTACTGTAAGTCCGGCTGTAGTTCTCAGAGTTGGAATACTCAAGTCAAAGCTTACTGGCAGTTTTTGTATGGAATTAACTGTGGTCATGGGCTTGTGTGCTAAAGCCATCTGCATCTGAGACTATTTTGGCTCTTATTTGCTTTCAGGCACCTTTTTCTCTTATTTTCCTACCTTAAATTGTCAGTAGTGAGAGGGAGCTCTTTGAAGACAGGCCCAAAGTTGGAGGTTTTTTGTTTAGTTTTGCAATAACTGTAACAAAATAAGGGAGTGGTGTGCAGGAAAGGCCTTCAGAAAGGAAGTGCTGAACTGCAGGACTTGAGAGAGAGAGCACTGCTTGTTGCCTTTTTGATCCGAGATGGTTTGAAAGTTCTTCAGGCCAAGCAAAATCCTGTGACTGACTAATTTACTTGCATCTTCAGATGGTAGTTTATGGGCTTCTGTGAAATGTGCTAGAGGAGTCCTCTGGACGTTTGGTGCCCTGAAGCTCCAGGGAGCTTTTTTGGTTAGTAGCTTTGTGTCAGCTGGCTTTTATGGGGAGAGGTACCTTCCCTTTCTCTTTGGTTTTCTTAGACTCACAGCCTTTTTTACTGCTTCAGAGCCTGGCTGACCATCTTTTATGGCACAAAAAATAATGAAGCACGCAAAGAGAATATGGTTTCTCAAATGTTGTAATCTGATGAGTCCTTAAAGAGATGTTATTTTCTTAATCCTTTATGAATAGCTGTAAAGACAAATTCTTTCTGTTCTGGCTCTTCAGAATATAGGGACTGAATAAAAATAGCTGTCATGTCTTAAAGGCAATAGCTGCTTTTCCAAGAGGCTTTCAAAGAAACTACAAACCAACCAACCAAAAAATACCACAAAAGAGGTAGCAGAGACCTAACATGAGATGAGACCACTTAATAAAGTGGTTTACCAAAGGATGGATACTAGTGAACTTTTGGGTTTGAACAGGAGTAGTTACTTTAAAAATTTATTACAATTACTATATCATATCATAGATCATATTTGATATCCTATATCAAACAAATTAGGCTACTTTTTCTTTTATTCTAACGCTTAAGGTTGTAATTTTTTTTTTTATACTTCCTCTGTTCTTTTCTTTTATTTCTTACCATGTTGGCCTAGAATAACAGCCTGAATGCTTCTCCCAGTTCCTGGTGCAGACGATTTTGTTTGAGGGGAAGAGTAGGTATTTTCTTGGTGCCTTTTGTTTTCTTGTGATTAACAGGATTGCTATAACTTTTAAGCCATGGCAGTGTCCACATGAAATGTTTAATCTGGAGTTGATTTGATGAAAAACTTTATAGCATGTTTATACTTAAAAATTGAGGACACTAATTGAAAGAGGCAAATTAATAGAAGAGCTTACTTTATAGTTTAGCTGGGTGAATCCGTACTATGATGAAATTCGGTGTGAATTTGAATAGGCTTGGATTACAGATTTATTTTGTCACGCAGCTTTTAAAGCAGAACCTCAAACAAATCTACTGTGTGGCTTTTCTCCTCTGGAAACTATTTTGTTGACTATAACTGTACAGAACCCTTAGATCAAGAACATGATGGTAATATTTTTGTTTCCCATCAAAGTAAAGGAGAGAGACTACAGCACTGTGTGAGGTGTTAGTTGTGTTGTAAGAACAGCTCTAAAGGTGTGTTTGGTTTACTTGCTGCAGGATTCGTAAGTCAGAAAGAAAAGATTCACATCAGGATTGAAGCTCAAAAATACTTTTTTTCATAACTAAGAATTGCATATACATTAGTATGAGAACAATTCCAAATTATCTACTTATCCTTTGCCAGCATACTTCAAAGCAGTTACATTCTCAGGCTGATGTACAAACTTCATCACTTGTTATTAAATCAAGTTCTTAAAGGTTTTTTTTTATTGTCCTCAAAACGGACAAAAGTAGAAACTTGCAAGAGTTCTTCGTTGGTAGTTTATGCAGAATTGCATCTGCTCAAGTGTTAGAATACTGTATGTTATATAGAGTCAAGCCTGGGAGAATGCAGTTAGCTAGCTAAAATGATGTGTTTCATCAGTGAATCTTTACTAAGGATATCTGAATTAATTTGAAAACTGTACAGTGGAATGTAGGCTCGTTCTGTCCTCCTATGAAATCTTACCTTTATTATTCTACTAATGAGTTAGAAACTTTGAATTGACTTCTATTAACTTTGACAGTATTTAACATTTCTGTAGTGCATGTTCTTGCTTTGTACTTATACAGTACCTGGATATTTTACCTTTCCTGTATGTACTTTGGGATAATACATAGCAGGTGAGAAAAGCTGTAAAGTGATGTTTGTCAGAGCTTAGTTTCTCTTGTGCATGGCTGTAGAATTGTGTTGTCAAGTGCCTGTGGCATGAGGTGAGAGTTGTCGCACTGTACCAAATAGTGAACTGTGTAAGAATGTGCTTTTCAAATATCACCAAACTTTAACCTGTAGGAAAATGTGAAAATTAGATTTGTTTTTTTTCCTAGGGCACTAGATGTAGCTTTTTTGGGTTGAAATAGTATGGTAGAGATATATTAAAATTATGTACATAGACTTGGAATATTTTAGGGGCTTTCCTACAAGTTTTTCTACTTGTAACCCAAGACCTTTTCGAGCACTTGTTCCCTAGAGCTACAGGCCTGTCAGAGGAGCTCTGTTCAGATCTCCAGTACAAGCATGTACATTCTAGTGGTGGGAATGCAGATACTATTTCTTGTGTTTCTTCTTGTTTTATGTCTTTTTTTTTTTTCCCCTCTCTTTCCTTTCCTTTTTTTTTTTTGATACTAATACCTTTTAATATGCTGTGAGTATTTTTAATGTTTTGTAAGAATTCACAAATTGCATGGGATTTAGCATATAGGATTCTTGTAAATAGAAAATAAGCTGTCATCTTGTGGAGGGTGTTGGTCAATACTATACTAAACTTGACCAGTACTGTCAGGAATTGTTTTGACACTATTCCTGCTTGTTCCTTTCTATGTTTGTATATATTTATTAATTTTATTATTGGTCTTTTCTGTTTTAGGATGCAATTCGAAGCCATAGTGAATCAGGTATGGTTTCAAAAAATAAAATAATTTACAATACTATTTTATGTTTATTTTCTGGTTCATAAATAGTTTTTCTTCTGTTTTTATATTTAAGCCTCACCCTCTGCTCTGTCTGGAAGTCCTAACAATATGAGTCCAACTGGCTGGTCTCAGCCCAAAACCCCAGTTCCAGCCCAAAGAGAACGAGCCCCTGGATCTAATTCACAAGAAAAAAACAAAATTGTAAGTATGGTAATATTTGGCTTGTTTTTTAGTATGTTAAACTAGGCTAGGAATAGGGGTGTGTGCTGGGATAAACTTCTGTACTTAAAAGGCAGTAAAAACTGATGGTAATATTGGATTGTTCTGCACTGGTAGTGATACCATTTTAACTCAGGAAAGAGAGTACTATTGCCTTGTGTTATAAGCACCCAGAACAAAGTGTTCTGGATTCAGTATTAATTTCAGACAGTATTGTGAAATTTTTCAGTACAGATTCAGAGGTTACCTTTCTAAATCTTCAGGGGCTCTATGTCAGTTTTACTTTTTTTTTTTTTTTAAATACATTTATAATTAGCCTTGTTAACACTGTTTGGACTGTATTGCCGTATCTTCCATTGGAACTGGATATTGACAATGCCATCATTTCATAGTAAAGTTAGTCAAAACGTCTCGGGGAAAAATAGATTTTACAAAATGCAAGTTTTCCCTCAAAGGCTTGATTTAAACTTAGTGGCGGGGTAAAAAAAGTTGGAATAATAATAAATAATATCCTACCTCTTTTAAGGTTTATAAGATTTAAAAATAACACTGCAGTTGCTGAGTTGGACTCAGTTGTTAATCACTTAAACCTTTGAGAATTAAGCTTTCATCCATTTGGTTTATTCCTTTAAAATATGCAAATGAGTTCCTGAATGTTAGTATCATAATTTTGAAAAAGTCAGTTAGCTTGTTAAGTATTTCAGATCTCTTTAAATAAGAGGAACAAATACTTTATAATCAGCTAAGATCAGGGTTTAAATTTCTAGTGTGGTACTTAATGATATCTTCTTAAGCTATTCTTAAGCAGTTCAAGCCATCCAAGAAAATGTTTTGTTTTGCTTTTTTGTAAACAAATGCACCACTGCTGACTCATTGAGGAGGAAAACAGAAGTCCAAACTGGAGGCTAAAACCCTCAAGGTTTTGATGCATCTTCAACTTGTATGGTGGAAGTTATTTCATTTTGATCTGTATATATATTTTAATTAAATACTTAAGACTAAAAGCTGTGTCAATTTTTTGCTCCAGAGGCCTCGTGGACAGAGAGATTCCAGTTACTACTGGGAAATAGAAGCAAGCGAAGTCATGCTTTCTACCAGAATAGGGTCAGGTTCTTTTGGAACAGTTTACAAAGGCAAATGGCATGGTAAGTTCTTGACAACTGTTCCCATCTTCTCAAAATACTGATATGGTAGGACAGCAATCGAGAAAAAGGTAAAATTGCTTTTAATGGTGCTATCACCAAAGGTCCTAGGTGAGAAATACTAATTTCCTAATGTTAGCAGTGGGGAAATTAAGATACAGAACAGACACCAAAATCTGAATTGCAGAACTGCCATCTGCATGCTCACTGTATTGGAGACGACATTGTTTCCTTATTACCATGCTCTACAACAGCTTGTTTGCTGAAAAAGCTTCTCTTTCCGTTAGCAGAATTACCTTGGAAATTTCACAGCCTGATGTTAAATTATATTCAACTCTTGTGCCTTTTTTGTTTTGTTTTGTTTGTTTGTTGTTATGGTTTGTTTGGATTTTTTTGTGTTGTTTGTTTGGTAATATGTCTGTGGTTTAATTAGCATACTTACATTCAAGGTGGCAGGGAAAGGACATAAGCATAAATTGCTTTTACTGTGGGGTGGAGCTTTTTAAGGAAAAAATTTATTGATGTGAGAGTTTATATTATAAAGTTAAGCAGAATACTGGAAGAGACACACAACTGCAGAACTACAGAATTAGTTTCCCTACTGAGGGCTTGTGATTTTTAAAACACACCCAGACCCCTTCAGACACTAATTTAAATAGCACTATTATCATAAAATAAACTGAGGGGGAAAAAAAAAAATCTGGAAACTATCTTCTACCTTCTACTTCTAGAGAATAAATACTTGTATGTCCTAAAGCCCAAATATTGTCAATATCAATGAAGGGACTATTCTTGGGCTAAAAGCTACATTCATGAACATCTAAACTGATTTTAATTATGTAAGTGAAACAGAACACAGAAATCAAGAGGGGAAAAATAGGTTGAGTAAGATTTCACTAAGCAAATAAATGAGAATTTCTTGTTAATATTTATTTTAATAAAACATTTGCAACTCTTCACATATTGAGAACTTTGAGTTAAATGGGAAATGCACAGAGCCACCTCTGTAGAGAGAACCTTCATTTGTGTGCAAAAGATGGCTGTGTAGCTGTCTTCGAACTTGGTAAGATTCAGTATCTTATTTGTTCTAACTGTTTATAGTTTTCCTGACTTCTGAGGAAAGTTGAAGCTAAATTACTAATTTTTTTTTTTTTGTAACTATAATTTCTGGTGTGGTCTTAAAGATTCATATTTCTTGCAAGTTGTTTCTGTCTAATATTGAATAAACTGGGAGTTCGCTGTAGGCTTTTTTTGTAGTACCCTATTCTAATAGTACAAATGCAGCAATAAAAATGTCTTGCTAAAGCTAAATTAAATTAACTGCAGCAGACTTAGGAGGAAATTCTTGATGAAGTCAGAGGTGTTGGATTCTTTAATGTGTCAGGCTATGAAGGGCTGTTTGTACTGGACCTTTGAAGAGCTCACATGGAGGACTGTGTACAAGAATATACAAGCCATTCTGGGTTCCCAGCAGGCTTCCCCGACTTCCAAAATAAAAATGACATGTCAAGGACAGTCTTGCTCTGAGGAGCACGTGTATGGTTGAATAGGTATTTTGCACTTCCATACTTTTCCACATTGTTCTGATAGTTAAGTACTAATTTTCATGTTTGCACCATTTCTGTTACAGACCCCATTTGGATCCTGTAATGTCCTCTAGCATGCTTCTAAATTTAAAAGGTGGAAAGGGAACCAAGGCAGTTTAAATGGGTTGGAAGACTACCTATCATAAACATGTTACTAGCTCAAAGGGGGAGTCAGTTCTAGGGTGTTGGGGAGTGTCAGAAGCTCATTTGTCTTCAGGTTGATGCTGAACAAAACAAGTGCTATTGTGTATTTGTTTTTTTAGAGAAAGCTGCTTGGGAAATGCTATCAAGCCTAAAAAACAAAGTGTGGCACCTGATTCAGTAAGAACAGTGTAAGGTTAAAAACATCTCTTCATCTGTGGAGTGAGGATGATAATGGAAAATATATTGAAAAATAATCTGACAACATTTGGCCTGTGGTCAGCAGATGCTGCATCCTTGCCTTGTCCAGGCATAGATCATGGCAACAGACTTCAAGTGTTGGCAGCCCAGCTGTTGGCATCGTGTTGTACATCAATGGGAGTTCCAGCAGGAACGGCTACTTCAAAGCCTGTGGTTTCAGCAGTGAGCTGAAAGTGTAGCCATTCTACCAGTCGCACTCTGCTGCTCTGGTCTGTAACCAGAGATCTGTAAGTTACAAACCAGTATGCGGAGTGCAAATACGAGAGGGTCCTCTTTATGAGGATGAAATAGGAAGTGTATTCTGTTTACTGAAGATGAAGAAGCTATAAATGTCTAATAACACGTTCAGTATTTGTATATCCTTGTGACTTCAAACTACACAGCAAATGAAACAACTGGTAACTATGATGGGAGATACTGGAGTTCACTTGGGCCACTCTGCAACTCTCAAGTACCAACTTGAATATTCTTCTCTTACTGTGTTGGCAATGTTTTTTTTGAGGTGGTGTGGTTGTTTTGTTTTGTTTGGGGTTTTTTTTGGTGGGTTTTTTTTTTTTTTTTTTTGAGTGGTTAGTATTCCTAATGTATTCAATTGATCGTTATATTCCAGAGATGTGCTAACAGATTTTTCTACATGTCTTTGAAAAGAGACCATGTTAAGAAGAAAATCAGTGATTGTGGTAGCAGAGAAATCTGTAATTCTAGGGATTATTTGAATGTAGGTGATGATTCTGTTTGCAAAGTGGCAGCAGCCTTTAAACTGGGATAAGCCTGTGTCAGAGTATAGCACCTCTCAAATCTTTCTACTGCATGTGAACTAAGGTTGAAGTTTCAGTTTTCCTAAACCATTGCTACTTTCTTGTGACAGTGTCAAGGCAAGTTTATCCCTCTTTTGGATTCTAAAGTACTGTCCCTTCGTAGTTAAACTGAATATGACATTACTACTTTCACCAAGGAACCGGTGGGTCTTGCCATTAGCACTTTACTTTTGTTAGACCAGTTGGCTTTGTTCCACTGTTTTACCTTTTTTGAATTGATGCAATTCTACCATATTCTGGATGTACACTGTGTAAAGGTTTCTACAACTTCACTCTGGAAACAGTCTCTAAGCAGATAGCTGCACCATCCGATATTCCTCTGTATTTAACTGACGGTGAAATTGAAAGCAAGCACTGACAAAGTTTTTAACTAAAATTTTATAATGAATCAAAGAGCAGTAAATTGAAATTTTAAAGCCAGTTATATCAATGATTTTTCTACTGTTCCTGGAGAGGAAGATTTATCCCTCCTGTTCCTGAAATTTAGCAGTATTTAAAGCCAGAAAGTTTGTTTTTTAAATAAACTTTATATTTAAAAAGGATGTGTGTGTATATATATATATAGTTTAAATATATATATATGTAAAAACTTCAATATAAACTTAAGTATATAAAAATACAAAGGTTTATATGTGCTAAAGCTGGACAGAAAAGGCAAAGTGATGAAACTTTGGATACTCTTTGGAAGCCAAAGGACTGTGATGTGATGCTTGAAATGCTGTGATGCCAATGCACCTACACTGGACATACCTTCCTCTTCAACAACTATTGGAAACTTTTGTAGCTTCATAACCTGCAAAAAGCATTACGTGTAGTTCTGGCTAGCCAGAGCTCTTCTAAAAATTAATGCCTTTTTCCATTAGACTGCGATTTGGGTAAATTAATTGCTTGATACTGTGGAAGTTTATATGTCTGCAGGAAGATCTTCACCTATGTACAAACTAGTAGAGGTGTACTGTGCAAATCAGGAATTTTAAATATACTGTATATTAATGTTGGCTTGGAAAAAAAAGATGCATTTTTAGTAACTCTCATGGTAAATGTATTTTCAGGGGATGTAGCAGTGAAGATACTAAAGGTTGTAGATCCAACCCCAGAACAGTTCCAGGCTTTCAGAAATGAAGTGGCTGTATTAAGGTGAGTTGGTAGTTTCGTGGCTAAATTCTCTTTAATCTGAGGTGATGTATTTGACTGGTACCCTTCCTTTAAGCCTTCTTGCCCAATATTTTGTGTTTGATAGACACAAAAAGCAGATATCCAAAGAACTACATTAAAACAAAACAAAAAGACAGCATGAAGTTATACTTCTGAAAATGGTCGTGGAGCTGTGAGATGATGTTCATAATTTAGAGTATTTCAGTGGTTCTTCACTGTTTCTGAAAGTCATCTTTTCGGATAAATGATAGTCATCACCAGACAGAATACTTGAAGTGTACTGTTTAAAAATGCAGTATATTTTTCTTTTTTTTTTTATGTATACTCTTACTTACAGAACTCTCTTCTGCTTTCAAGCACTGTTGTTATAGTGACCAACTGACCATCTCTAATGTTAATTCTGAAACTGAACCAGAGTATGTAAGAACTACCTTCTCAGATGGCAATTCCTTCACAGTTTAGAAAGTCGCTTTAATTTCTTGTTGGGATTCAGTCTTCTGTCTACAGTTGTCACTTTTTTCACAGCTTTCAGGGTGATTTCTGTTATTCCAGTAGCTTTTTCTAATACCACTTGGAAGCGTGAATGTTGGTTACAAATTTTAAACCCCTTGAATTCTCATGACATCATTTACTTAAAGGTTGATTATAAATAACTTCCTTAAAACTAAAAGGAAGCATTCTAACTTAAAGCAGAAAATAAGCCGATTTCATTTAAAAATTATAAATTGGCAACTGTGGCATATTTTTAAAGACAAACTTTACATGTACATCCACTTAGCAAAAAATTTGCATAAAACATATGTCTGAGTGCAAAAGCTGAAAATACATTCCTTCAGCCAGGAATGCATTTTTGAAAGATTGGAAAATGTTTTCCATGAAGATAGTAAGTTCTTTTTCTGCTCCTTTCTATTAGGAAGACTCGGCACGTTAATATTTTGCTCTTCATGGGCTACATGACTAAAGATAACCTGGCCATCGTTACGCAGTGGTGTGAAGGAAGCAGTCTGTACAAACACCTGCATGTGCAAGAGACCAAGTTCCAAATGTTCCAGCTGATTGACATTGCCCGGCAGACAGCACAGGGGATGGAGTGAGTAGGATAAACAATACTGTCTCTTTTGTTCCTGGAGTGGCACTTCCCTTCGCTTCCCCAAACTAATAATAAAATCAGAACAGGTTGAAATGTTACATACACCAAGTAAGGGGCTTGTGCAGCCTTATTTTCATTTCCTGCTCCCCCCCCCCCCCCCCCCCCCCCCCCCCCCTCTTCTTTTTTCTCCTCCCACCCCCCCACCCCTCCTATCTTTTTCGTTTTTTTTTTTCTTTTTTGTCTTTGTCTTTTTTG
>JANIJG010005512.1:67802-88363 GCA_024611175.1 Megaceryle torquata
CAAACCGGCGCAACTGTTTCATCCACCAAGAAAAGGGCCTGTGCAGCCTCTTTTTCTTTTCCCCCCCCCCCCCCCCCCCCCCGCATTCTTGCCTTAGTTCATGTTACACCACCGGTCACCTAGCAGTCAGCTTTTTTGTGTTTTGCCTTCTTTTGTAGCTTGAGGTCTTACTGTAGTGCATTAAACAAGAGCCTGTTATAAACATGGAACTAAATTTTTCTTTCCTTCTCGGTGTTACTTACATGGCCATGTTTGGCAAACACTAATTTGTACTTAGAGTACACTGTGAGATAAAGGGATGGTTGTTCCTGTTCTACAGCTACAGGACTCACACACGGAGTTTTATTTTGGAAACATTCTCCAGAGGTCAGAGTTGAGGTAATGATTGCCTCACTGCTCTTTCAGAACATGTTACAGCATTCATAGGATAGAAGATGCTGACACTGTCAGTGCTCTTCCATTGTGTAGATCAGGACCTAGGTTTCCAGTGAGAACTGGCTGAATGACAGAGCTCAGAGTTGTTACCAGCAGTACAGAATCTCTTTTGGGGAACTATAGCTTGTGGTGCTCCCCAGGGCTCAGTACTGGGTCCAGTCTTGTTCAACATATTCATCAATGATCTGGGTGTAGGAACAAAATGGACCCTCAGCCAGTTTGCTGATGATACAAAACACAGCAGAGCTACGCTGCCATTCAGCAAGACCTGAACAGCCTGGAGATTTGGGTTGGGAGGAACCTGATGAAGTTCAACAAGGGCAAGTGTAGGGTCCTGCACCTGGGGAGGAATAACCCCCAGGCACCAGTACAGGGGAGGGATTGACCTGCTGGAAAGCAGCTCTGTGGAGAAGTACCTGGGAGTGCTGGTGATCAACAAATTCACCATGAGCCAGCAAAATGCAATTGTAGCGAAGAAGGCCAGTGATCCCCCGGAGAACACTGAGAGGAGATCTGATCAATGTCTAAAGTGTGAGGATCAGGAGAATGGGGACAGACTCTTTTCAGTGGTGCCCAGTGACAGGCCAAGGGCCATTGGGCACAAACTGGAACCCAGGAGCTTCCATCTGAAAATGAGGGAAAATTTCTTTGCTGTGAGGGTTCCAGAGCCTGGACCAGGCTGCCCAGAGAGACTGTGGAGCTGTTGTCTCTGGAGAGATCTCAGTCTCGCCTGGACATGATCCTGGCTACCTTGTACTCATGTAACTCTGCTTCGGCAGACGGGTTAGATGAGATGATCTCCAGAGGTCCCTTCCAACCCCCACCAGTCTGTGATTCTGTGACATGTATTGTGACTGCAAATTAAAGGAGTTTGTACCAAGTAAACCTCAGCACAGCCTACGGATGTCATGCATACGAGGACAGCACCCAGTTTTTGCAGGCATTAACACAGTTACAGAACGATGATGCCACTCTTTCTTCCCGAGATGGATTTCCTGCATTGCTTCCACACTCTGTATTGCTCAAGTCAGTAGTCATCAGGTAGCTCTTGCTGCCTTCCTTTTTTCCCAAAGTAGACACATCCTGTAAACTGACTAAAGCAGGCCATCTGGAATGGTGAAGTGTGGAATAAACTGTCACAGTGTCTTGCCATAAATTGAAAGGCTATGTTGATATCACCAACCTTTGTAATGGTGCTTTTCTGCTTTTTCTTTCACAGCTATTTACATGCAAAGAATATAATCCACAGAGACATGAAATCCAACAGTATCCTTTCCTAACTCGATGGTATTTCCTTTAATGGGAGAGTGATTTGCTGTTAATATGGAGCATTGGGGGGGGGGGAGAGGTGGGAAATAGCTGTTTCAAATGTGTATAAATGCTAATGTGTAATTCCTGCTGATGAGTAAGAAGATAATTTTTAACCAGGACTTTCATGGAACATAGGTGCTTGCTTACCAAATGTTGTCAGAAAGGTGAAAAATGGTGTGCAATAGTTGTGCTCCAAAAGTGTCTTATTTTACTGAAGTGGTTTTTGTTTTTCCACACAATTCTCTGTTACCCAGAAGAGAAGCTGCACTCTTTACTTGACAGGAGATCAAGATGTATACATGTGCCTGCTGATTTATGTGCCCATATGTGGGGTTTGTTACTGTTTCCCGTGTATTTTTAATAGATTTAAAACACCTTTGCATCATTGTCAGAAATGAAGCACACAAAAAAAAATCTTCATTTAAACTCAAGAGAAGGCAACCATTTATATTTTATATTGCCATTATATTTCTTGCAATTATTATATGTTATATAACTTAATTTTCTTGCAAAAATATAAATGTAATGCATTCTGGGTAAAAATGTTGTGAAGAGAGGTCCTTCACCTTTGAAAATGCCTGCTTTTGAAATTGCTGAGAAGAGCATTCCCTGAGCTGGCAGCATAAAGTGTAACTTACTTTCATAAAATGTGAACAGAATGTTTTGCAAATGTCATCGTAAGAAGAAATGCGCCAGATTTGGTAGGTCCATAATGTTAAGGGGATTTCCATTTTCATTTAAGCCAGAAAAATAATCCTTTTAGTATATAGGAGGTGGGGACTTTGTGATTCCTGATAATAATGAACATTTTTGTGAAATAAATTAACGCTTCTTCTGACATGGAAATGAGGACAAGGAGCCTGTCATTTTATATTTCTGAATCATCTTTTTGAACTTAAAACATTCTTAGATGAAATTGTAAAATGGAATCTTCTTAAAAAAGAAAAGAGCAAAAAAAGAAAAAATAAAAAAAGAAAGCAAGCACCAGTGTCTTAACAAGCAAATCTACTAAGTAGATAAATTACAGATAGTACAGTTGAAATAGTTAAATCTGAGGAGATCTGCCAGAGAGCATTAAGGAAATAGATTTTATTTTGGTATTTGTAATTGTAATTGTGTTTTCTGAGTTACAATGACTTCTACATTGTTTCCCTGTGTCTCTTGCCACCAAGTTATTTCAGTACCTGCAGTCATTGGTATTGATTAACACAGTCAATTTCTGTCATAACTCATCATAAAGATAAATGTACAAATAATGCTGAAAGATCTGGTCTTGTTTAGTCTTAAATATTAACTCTGTAAATCTAGATCCCATAACATTACTTTTCCTCTGGTGAAGGCACAACTTGTAGCAGGTTTAAAAAAAATAAAATTCAGCAGTATTCTTGGATAGTTGGCTTCCATTCGTGGTAACCTAACTAGATACTTTATCACATCAGGAAGTTCCAAGTTGTTTACTTGAGTATTCCAGAGAATTTCTTTAACAAATGCTTAGATATATTTCTTCATGAAGGCCTCACAGTGAAAATAGGAGACTTTGGTCTGGCAACTGTCAAATCCAGGTGGAGTGGATCTCAGCAGGTGGAGCAGCCCACTGGCTCAATCTTGTGGATGGTGAGCAAAACATTCTGCTGCTTTTAAATAACTGCCTTTCAGTCTGATCATCTGTGGCTCTTAAATGCTATTTTAAAGCTTTAAAATACTCAGTGAATCAATATATGCTGTTAGTACTGTGTAGACACTTACTCCAGCTGTAAGACAAGTTAAAATGGAAGACTGCAGTGCTGGAGTACTTAATTATCCAAAGTTGATACCAGCCTTCACCTAAGGATTCTCCTTTTGGTTTCTGGAGTTATTTTTAATATTTAGGGCAGAGATAGGGGGGTCAGCAGAGCTGCAAGGAGCTGTTCTGAGGCAAGAGGAGAGCCCTTTTCCTGCCATAATCCTGCTTTAACCCAGACAGGCTTGTCTTACTGCAGAGCAGGCTTTAATCTGCTTCATGGTGGCTTTGAGATCAGTGAGCCCTTGGCTTCCTCTGCATTCTTCATCGCTGCCTCTTCTCTTCCCTGTCTTTCTGCTTGTGACTTGGTAGTGTCCCTTTTCACACACGCTTGCTGATTGCACATTTGGGGATTGGGGAAAGGATAGGGAGCACTTCCTGAAGCATGGGAATGGGCGCAGTTCATCTTCAGTGCTGTGGCAAGAGATTTCATACATACCAAGATATTGCTGTCAGGCCACCACGACTCCTTACCCCAGTCCAGAGGGTTGCAGTAGGTGTTGAGGCTGTTCAGAACTGTTGCAGATGAATGCCAGTTTAGTGACACAAGTTCTCAAGCTCTACTTGAAAACTTGGAGTTTCTTCTGGTAATGCAGAGTCCTTGTCTGAGAGGACATTGCCCACAATTGCCTTTATGTTGAGCTTTTGCTGCAACTTAAAAGGTGGTTCCACAATGTTCCATCCAGAAATCACCTGGTGAAAATCTATTTAGTAACTTTCCAAATGTGGGACTTCAATAAAGTCAATGGTGAAGTGAAACAATGCCTGCTACCAGATGAAAAAACATCATTACAATTATGCAGGAATGTCCAAGTTAGCACTCAGATACTTTGCTGAAGTTTCCCTACACCCACTTTTGTTAACCTGCAGTTTACTTGAATTCATCAGGTAGACTAATCAGGTATTTTTTGGCTCCCAGATAGTAGTGCACACAGCAGCATTTGTGGCCTGTACTTCAGGGAGGTGTAACCCAGTGAAAACGACTTGCTGAATGCTATGTATTGGTGCATTTAAAGTCTTTTGACAGCTAGCTCTGAGCTGCAGGTGTTAACTGAAACAGGTTTTCCTTTTCAAAACCGATTATTACTAGACCTTCAACCTTCATTAGGAGTGTCAGGAGGCTTTGCCAGGCTTTGTGAATTATAAAATATAAAAAGTCATCTGAAACAAAGTTACAAAAGCAGGAAAAAAAAAATCTTTAAACAAAAATAAGAACAAAGATAAATACAAAAAGCCAAAGCTTTTTACAGCTTTCCATAAAAGGATTTGAAAGCTGATACAATCTCTTGGGTTTTTGTGGTTGCAATTGTACTTTAACTAGTACTTTGCTTAGTACTGCTGAGAGACTTTGTTAGGGGGAAAAAATTAAAACATTTTAATCAACAGGAAAGAAATTTCGATGGTTTGCTTGTTTCAAGTTTTCAGCTTCATAATTTTGTTTTGCAAAAAAATGTGAGAATGGTCTTGAGATTCTTCCCTGACTTTCACTATATGCTATTCACTATTTGGTTTTCACATTTTATGTAAATGTTTTGGTATCAATTTTACAAGAGTCTGTAGTAAAATTTTATATTTTTTCCCCTCTAACATCAATACCTGATTAAGAACTGATGGTGAGAGTCTCAGTTGTAAGAAGATGTAACAAAAGTCAGTAAATACTGCAAATCAGAATAATAATAAACTTTTCTAATGGTAAAATGCTCATCGAATTAAAATGTTGCTTTTTTGTTTACTCTCAATTGTACTGAACTTAGTAATAAGATGTGCTGCCTGAACTTTTCCAGAGCCTTAGATAAAACACATCAAAGGTTTTGAGGTGTCCCTTGCTCGCTCATCTTTGATTGATCTCCCTCTCTGCTTTCAAAATATTTTCCCCTTCTCTTGTCCTTTCCACTTCCCCTTCTCTGATCCTTTCTGTTGAGTTCTATTAATATTGTTTATGATTTGTTCCTTGTTCTCCTACAGGCACCAGAGGTGATACGGATGCAGGATAGTAACCCGTTTAGTTTTCAGTCAGATGTCTACTCCTATGGAATAGTATTATATGAGCTAATGACAGGAGAACTGCCGTACTCCCACATCAACAACCGCGATCAGGTGAGAAACTCTCTTTGAATGCTGCTTTTAATTTCTGGGGCATTGTACATTTTGTTGTCCTTGAGAAACATCCTCTCGCTTTGCAAGTGTAGGGTATGAAGTTAAGGCTGCTAGATCTTCTTAATCTCTGCTTTATTGGCCCTCAGCTGTGTTTCTGCTTTTTTTGCTGTTGTTCTGTTTCGAGGTGGGGTTTTTTTTTATGGTTTTTGTTTGTTTTTTTAAATTAAGATCCCACAATGAGAAGTACATATGTACAGGGACAAACTACTTGATTTTAGCCCCTGTTATGGTATATAGTCCGTACTCCAAGTAGAAAAGGCCAGTTCTGTTAAGGAAGTTTTTTCTTATTTTTAAGATTGTCTACAAATGGGATATTGGAATGTAGTCCATAATATTGAAATCATATGCAAGCTAGAATAATCATTGCTGTCGCAAAACATGGGGCACAGCCCTCAAGTAAGTCTTCAGGGGAGGGACAAAATATTTCCTGGAGAACAACGCTGACACCTTATTTTAGCAACAGTATATTGACCTTTTTCTCCCCACTTTTTTTTTCTTCTTCTTCTTGGTCTGGGACAACATTAGTTGAAACAGTAGCACAGTTAGTTTTGTTTGCCCCTCCTCTTCCCCAGTAAAGCCCCCCAAACAAGCAAACTCCCCTCAAGCAACCCAATGTACCACACCGTTTTATCAGGTAATAGTCCTCTGCTGGTGCGTGTGCCTTTGGTGTGCACATTTAATCGCTTTGGAATACTAAAGCATATCAGGCAGTGAAAGAACTTTTACATCTTTGTTTTTCTGCTACTTACATGTCCTTTTTCAGATAATTTTCATGGTTGGCCGAGGGTATGCTTCTCCAGACCTCAGTAAATTGTACAAGAACTGCCCCAAAGCAATGAAGAGGCTTGTAGCAGATTGTTTGAAGAAAGTTAGGGAAGAACGACCTCTGTTTCCCCAGGTAAGTGTGTTTTCTGCCTATAAGTTTCAGAGTATTTTATAGATAGCCATTAGCACGCAAAACATTCTACACAGATAGGAGTTTTGGTTTGTATAAGGTGCAGCCTGTTTCCTATTTTTGTCTTTATTGAAATGTGTTTTTTTCATAACCCAGGTCTCTTAGGCAGTTTGCAATTCTGATGGTAAAAGTCATTCAAAACCACTACATGTGCAGACTGATTGAGTGTTAGACTAATCCTAGCACAGTTTGCTGTCAAGAGCTCACCCATTTTAGAGATAAGCAAAAAAACCCCCCTAATACAACAAAAATCAATCTACCTTTGCATTTACATTGCATTTTAGTGTAGGTTTGAGACCTTCTCCGTAACTATGAACAGGCAAAATCCACTGGGGGATGTAAATTGATGTAGCAGTTTCTGCTGTTTTTACAAACGATACTGTACCTTTTCCTGTTTCTGTGAGGATGGTGAAGGAACTTACTCAGTAGCTGGAATCAAGTATCAGCAAATTTTGGTACAATAACTTCTGGCTGTTACAGTCAAATATAACTTCTGCTACTGAGGAAGTTCTTTCTGAATGTTGTTCTGTGAACAGGCTGTTAGGCAGAAGATGCAGTTCTTTCCCTGTTATTCTGTTGGAGAATTGCAGAGGTACTTGTTAATTGTCATGTCTGTGAGCTAACGACCAGTACCTTCCCATCCTCTGAAACTTGGTGAGACTTCCCATAGTAATGAAGCTGTTTGGCAGAGTTTGCTTGTTCAAACTGGAGTGTTCCTAGAGCCTTGCTTTCAGTGTCTCCACACGGCCTGTTGTTGCTTTTAAAGATATGCTTTAACATCATCATAAAGGAAGGGTTAATACCTCACTAGAAAGCTGCTTGTTGAAGGAGCCATCTTTTAATTTGATGTGTTGCCCTCAGATCCTGTCATCCATTGAATTGCTGCAGCACTCTTTACCCAAAATCAACCGGAGCGCTTCTGAACCGTCCCTGCACCGTGCTGCCCACACAGAGGACATCAATGCGTGCACGTTAACCTCCACGAGACTGCCTGTCTTCTAGGGTCGTGCTCCCCTTCCCTCCTCCCCGGTGACGGGAAAGGAACAGAAGTTGTGCTTTTAATGCCTCCGTGTACAGGATCAGTGCCAGCAGGGTCATCTGCGTCCCAGGTTGAAGAACAAGCTGCTAAGGACTTCTGCAGTTCCTATACTGCAGGAATACAGCTCCACATTGCCTTTTTCTACAGTTTCTTTTACTGGGATACTTAACGGACTATAAATCAAGAGATCTATTACTATTTTTTTAATAGATGCACTTGAGCCTTATTTTTCCCAAACACAGAAGCGAGTATGCTTCTTTGGCAGTGTTTCTGGATTGGTTGGAATCTGTTGGTAACTGGGTATTTTTCACAGCCAGGTTGGCTGTCCTCGGCATTTGAGGGGAGCTGATGCATTCTGGTGCTTCTCCACTGCCCCAGATGCCACTTTGTGGTGGGAAGCTCGGCCTGACATGGGTGTCTGCAAACCAGACTGAGGGAAGATGGGGAAAAAACCAAACCAACTTCCTGGAAATCAGCTCCTGACGAAGAGCTTTCATCAAGCCAATGAAATAAGTTAAAATGCTAATTCAACACAAAATAGTTTTGCAATAGTTTTGCACATAGAAGAAAAACTCTTGCAAAAGAATGGACTACCTTCTGAATCGTCCTGCTCAGAGAAGGAAGCTAGCCAGTCGCGCTACGGTCACCTGCAGTAACTTCAGCAGCTTACTTTGGTACTATGGACTCGTTCCTTGCGGCCCAGTGAGGTGGTGAGTGCAGAAAGACGGGCTTTGGGGCTGAGGAAAGGCTGATGAACGGGATCCGAAAACTTCTGCAAAATGAGCATAGTCTTCATCCCAGCTGAAGCTGTCGTCCAAGAGATGCACTATCAAGAGGAAACTGAGCGTATACAGTTTTTCTTGCTGATTTGGGTTTTAATTTTGTTTTTATTGCTCCTGAGAAAATGCATTTATTGTAAGCCAAGGTTCCTCTGATTATCTTATTTTAATAAAATAAATTAAATTTTAGCTTTAAGATTCAGTGTCATCATTTAATGTAGTAATAATCCATGGTATGACACGTACATCAAGATTTGAAAAACTCGGAAAATGACATTCTGAATAAGGTTTAAAAAGTTACAGGATAGGCAATAGCAATTCAAGTTGATATGACAACTGATAGTTTCCAATCGCTTCCATCACAAGATGGTTTTTATTCTACTATCATAAGCAGCATCTATTTATTAAGGTACCTACACTGGTGCACTGTCAAGCTGTTTAAACTTCACTGTTTCCACTCTGCATTTTATCCCCTGTGAACCTGTTGTTTACTTGGGTAGAACTGAGCTTTTTGTCTTGGCTGAACTCTACAGATGACAAAAATGAGGTGATTTAATCTAAGAATGGATTTTCTTTTAAATAGCATTCTGTTTAAATATGTTTATTAGGGGAAGAATGGCAGACAAGTTTCCAATCTTCAAACGGCTGGTTGGGATTTGGTGTCTTTCCCTGTGCATACTGGTAAGTATGGGGCAGAAAACCCCCAAAGCACTTAGGAAAGGGAAGAGAACTTGAAGTATGTAAGCCAGGCACACACTTAATTAAAAATAGCACCTACACTATCCTCAGAATATCATGTAATGCTGTAAGAAGGGTGGAATATTAATCCTTAAGTGGTAACTGAGCACAACCATAAAACTTGCCTGTTAATAAGTAAATGTAGGGTTGAAGGAAAATGTTCCATATAGTTCTGCATGATTTTTAATAATAATCTTGGTATTTTACTTGCAGCCCTCTTAAATGTCATTTACCTCTCACTTTACCTTCAGTATAATAACTTTAAGAAGGAAAAAAAATGGAGGAATAGTGTAAACTGCTTTTACTTTAGCTCTTAATTTTCAAAAAGAAACCATTAACTCCTAGTTTAAAGCAGGTTATGTTTCTCTTGAAAAATTAAAATGTTTTGATAAATAGGCATATTTTAACCAGCACGATGTCAAATTAGATGAAAACTGCTACGAAGGTCTGAATTTCTAAGGTTTTTTTTCTTTTCTTTCCTTGCTCTTAATTTAAAAATTCTGTTTACGTTGTCCCTCAGTAGCTTTGAAAACCAAGTTATCTCTAATTTCAGAGTACTCTTACCTGGTTTATGTTGTATTGGGACAAAATAAATTAGAAATGCCTTGTTTAAGGTAAAGAACATCCTCTCCATTGACTTTTTGGGGGTGAACTTAATTACTAAAAATAATAAGCTAGAAACAAGCTTGAGTGGGGAGGCTGAGGGCTGTGTAAGTACTTTGGGGTAGGAAGTGTGCCCAGAAAAGTGCTCCTGAACATTCATCTTGGAGTACTACTACATCTTAGTCATACTTCATTTTCCTTCACCCTTGGAATTGGTGATGACTTGACCAATTACTAATGACTTACTAGAATAATACTTTCCATGGTGCCTGCATACTCATCTGCTTCATTTTAAAACTAGTGTAAGTGGTTACAATGACAAGCTAAGGCCTGACTTTGCAGTAAACACTGTTTAAAAATTAACTTTGGGGAGGAAATAATTGCGGAAAAGTGGCATTTCCTAGGTCAGAAAAGAGCAAAATGTGCATGTTCCACTGGAGGGAACTGCTGACCAGCAGACTTGGGAGTTGTTCTCCCTCTTCTGTCAGAATCTGTATAGAAATGGAGAATTTCCATCCAGAATGCTTCTCAGTTCTAGTTTTGACCCAGAAATGCCAACCAACATTTGAAGTGGATAAGCCTGGAGTCACTAATTTGATGGCATGACAAATGTTTGAATCCCAGATTAACGTTTCTGCTGTTTGCTTTCTGACAGTGACCCAAATCTTGGTTTTTACCCATCAAAGCAGCTTCTCCCTGGCTGCCACGCCCCTTATAAGGGGCTTTGCACCAGTGTCTCCAAATAGACTTTGCCTCCTACTACCCACGATTGTGGCCTCAGCACTTGACCTTTCTGACCTGCTCATGGCTTTAAGCAGGGGAGCAGCCTCTCAGAGGCAGGCACCCTGATCCTCAACCCACCAGTTCCACTGGCCCTCTGCTGTGCTTGAGGAAACTGGGCTTGTCCTCACGTGGTTTGATGCTGCAGTTGTGTCTGGACTGAACTTTTTGTTTAGCTGCACAGTTAATACAAATGACTTAGCATGATAAACGTATCAAATTCCACAATCCAATTGATTCTGCTCAAAGCTTTTGTCAACACAAACATGAGTTCAATCTTTTAAAACCGGAATTTGGTAACAATTGTGCCTTAAGGCCTCACATCTCCCAGGCTTTCAACATTGTCCTTCAGCTGGAGAAGGCCAGGGGGTGGCTGCAGACAAACACCTCCTGAAGAACAACAACTGGGAAAAGAGTAGGGACAGTCCTTGGCTACACTAGAGGTACGTGGAGTGGCAAAGCCACACAGCTAAGAAAAGCAGCAGTTAAAGCTAATTCTTTTGTAACTGAAATCATTTATGTTGTATAGTTGCAAATAATCACTCACAGAAGGAGATGAGAAAATTAGTTACTTCATTTACTTTGGTCTGCTTCATTTAACTGACTCAAGGTATTCCTTCCAGTTAAATACATGTGAACTAATTAAACTGAACACAAATATATTGCAGTGGCTATTAGCAGTAACTCCTCACACTCATGATACAGTCTGTGCTGCAAGTTTTGTTTAGCTGGATGTTGTGATGCCACTGCTGCTCTGCCTGAAGGTACCAGTCACTATGGTTGTATTTGCTTTACAGCAGGTGCTCCAAGAGATGCTTCCTGCCACTATAGATGTTAATTACTTTAAAAGGAGAGTAGGAACAGAAGCTGGTTCAGGCTTTGGGAGCCAGGCAGTGTCCAGACACCCAAGTGAAACTGGAAGATGTGCACAGTAAGCTTTATTCTGCGCTCTAGGTACTACTTTGAGGTATAAAGTTTTAGTTATTAAATTTCCTTTTTAAGGAAGAAAAAGCTACACTGACCATTATGCCCAGTGGTGGGTTTTGTTTGTGTTTTGTCTTTTTTTTTTTTTTAAATAAGCTTTTAGTTGATTTAGAGAAGAAGAAGAAAAATAAAAGCACCCAAAATATGTTTAGCAACAGTTTTTAACAGCTTTAGCTTTAGGGGGTGAGAGGATCTGTATTTACACCACCACTCAGTTCACAGGACAGCATCTGTTATGCCAAAGAGGGAGGGAAACCCCCTTTTGGGATAAGATTTTTTTTTCATGCAATTACTTCAAATTTAAAATATATTTTAATATTTTTGTTGCCATAAAAAAAAAAACTACCTGAAAACTTGACCAGGACTGCACAAGTAAACCACAGGGCACGTTCACTCTTAACTGTGCTGTAGAAAGTAAAAGCATTGCTAAATAAATAGCTGGGTGGCTGCAGATGACAGCACCTTCAGTTCTCTTTATTGAGAAATAGCAGAAGCCTCCTCAGCCCCAGAGAGGTGCATGAAAAGTTCTCCCAGTTCTGTGACTTCATTGTCTGTGCTGGTCACAGTCCTGTTTTCTCTGTCTTCAATAAAGTCCCACAGACGAACAGAATTGAAGAACTGGAAGAGAAAATAATCTGTCTGAGAACAAATCAAGTACTTGTCACAGTCCCAACAAAGTATTTTCCCTTATTTCTTCCTTAAAAAGAATCAGAAGTTAGATTCAAAGCCCTAATACCAAACCTTTAGCGAACTGAGGGATGATGCTTTTGTTGCTTCTCCAAGGCCCTGTGCAGTATGAAACCTATCGAAGGAGTACCCTTAACATTTAAAAAACGGTGGTTTTAGTTACGCTTGGCTGAGTGTTCCCTTACCCGTACAGTCCCCTCGGAGCTGAGCTGCTTCCGTGGTTTTTCAGGTTCAGCTCGTGTCCCATCTGGATAAGCGTGGAGGTAAAGACACTTCCCTCCAAAGGGGCAAGTTCCTTTCCCTTGTTCAAAGTACTTGCAGGGCTTTTTCCTGGTTTAATGAGAAAAGAAAGTTACTGCCTTCAGCTAGTGTGGCTGTAGACACAGTTCCCTCTCCACAACGTCCTGCCCCCAATTCAAAATCCTTTGTTTTTTCATTTTAATCCCTGTGAATTAAAATGAAAAAACCAAAATAGCAACAGGGTATTTAAAACAAACCATACCTGAAGAACCACAGTTCACAGTAATTCATTGTATTGAAATAGTTTGCCTGACTCTAAGATAAGACAAAATGCTGGACTAGACACTGAACAGAATTCTGCTGTTAGCAGAACAGGACGCTGGAGCCTGCAGCAACCCAAGCAGCTGAAGAGCTGATAGCAGCAGCTGTGCACAGCTCTCAGGAAGGCCTGGGTTTTCTGTATTCCTGAGGACACGTGTAACGGTGCACATCACAGAATAAAGCTTCACACCCTTCAGCCAGCGCTTGCTGGGTTCAAGCACAGCTTGGCTTGTTAACTTTTTAAAGGGCGGGCAAAGAGCTGAAAAACAGTGCTGTGTTGCAAAGCCTTGTGTGTTCTAGGCAAGCTCAGCTTTGCAAAGCTGCTGTAGGACCACCTGGCAGCAGCCCAAGCACCAGGCAAACAGTTATTCAACAACAAAAGGAATGCAGCCGTGTACTGTTTGCCATTTCCAGGAGCTATTACAAAAGCCCTATGAATTTTTATCCTGTGTTTCAAGAGACTGTAACACTTTCCTCCCCTGTTTGGGTTTTTTTTTTTTTCCAGTAGCTGCCACCCTTCCACGCCCTTATGCCCTGGGAATTGTTGGGGTTGTTCAGACAGGAGAAGAGACGGTCCTGGACAGACGTTACAGCCTTCCAGTATCTGAAGGGGGCCTACAAGAAAGCTGGGGAGGGAGCTTTTCCAAGGGTTGTAGTGATTGAATGAGTGGTAAGGGCTTCACACTAGAAGAGGGGAGATTTAGATTAGAAATGAAGATGAAGAAGTTCTTCACCCTGAAGGTGGTAAGACAGGTTGTCCAGGGAAGCTGTGGATGCTCCATCACTGGATGTGTTCAGGGTTGGACAGGGATTTGAGTAACCTGGAAGGTGTCCCTGCCCCTAGCAAGGGGGTCGGAATGTGATGATCTTTAAGGTTCCCTTCCAACCCAAACCCTTCTGTGATCAAGTAGAAAACACTCAAAGCCAATTTTGGCAAGTGTACTGAAATAGCCTCAACATTTCAGAGCACAGTGAATTTGAGTAATTTGTATAATTATGCAGCAGACCCTTCGGGGGCAGTCAGAAAGTTAAGTAAAATGTTGACAGAGATGAAGAGATCTCCATAGAATGGTTTGTGATTACAAAGTTTAAAAACACAGGCGCTTCACTGGACTAAGTTACAGTGTATCTATCCTAACGACCATATGAACAGTGTCTGTGGCTGATGAACTCACCCCACTCCCTGCTTAAATGCTTCGATCAGCTCATTTTTCTTCTCCTGGTCTTCCACCCAGTACGCGCTGGGAATGACAAACTCGGATATCACACGGCACTCCGGGCAAGACCTTCACAGATCAAGACAAAACAGCAAAGCTCTTACTTTCTGAGAGTGCATCTTCTCAATGTGCCAGGAGCAGCAGTCTCCTGAGGGAAAGGCAGACACTGTCTCATGGGAGCAACAGGATAGGAAGGAAGATCAAGAATCAAACCATGCAATTTGAGGTACCTCAACAAGCCCAAGGAGGGGTTTATTCCCCCACTTGCCTCTCGCAGTGGGCAGTGCTTTTAGAACTAACCCAAGCCCCTCCTTTAGACTAACACTGCAAAAACTGGTATTACACTTCTTAGGGAGAAGTGTAAAAAACATGTTTGCAGAACCTCTATTAGTATTTATTCCATACTCAAAATGGGATTCCATGGTTCAGAAAAATCACACCCCTCACCGTCTCTGCTGCAAATGGAATATCTCAGTGTCTGTCCCACAGAAGCTCAACTCCAATACCCGTTATGTCCTAATGAGCTAACGGTCACTTTAACTGAGTTTATAATGACAGTCATCCAGAAAAGTCTATTTTGGCAGAAGACTGAAAATATTTTCTACCTTTTTCTCAGCTTGTTGAGGGAGTTTTCAAAGAAATGCTCAAAAAAGGAAACTGCCCTCATTGGATGTTTTAAATTCTCTCATCTGAGGAGTGGCATGTTGGGAATACGTTTTTGCTAGAGCTAGAAGATGAAGGGATTTAGGTACAGATAAATGTGTGGTGGGACATTTAGCTTGAGTAAGCTGTAATTTAGAGTAAAATCCTATAATTAAGCACATACCTCGAGAAAAGGAGTTACTGGTTTTGCACAGTGGCTACTGTGGAGGGCAAGGGTTAACAAGGTCTAACTGTTCCAGTCCACATCTGTGCACTCTGCCCCAGCACCAATGCCCTGAGAGAGGGCAAAAGCTCCACAGGGCCAAGCTCTTCCCACACGTGACTGCAGCACACAAACAAACAGTTACCAAAGGCGACCTGATGGGTCTTGCTGGTCTTGAAGGTGGTTTTCGTAGTCATGCTCCAACGTTCTGGAATTTGCCAGCACTCAGAGCAGGATTTTCTGAGCTCAGATGTTATTAGTGTCAGTATTTATGGCTACAGGATCCTGTATCACCAGTTTATTCCCATATTGAGTCAAAGCAGAGCAGAGCACCCATCCCACTGACACAGGCCACCAAGAAGAGGCTCTGCTTAACGTCCACTTACTTTATGATGGGATTCTCAAACTGCTTGGCGCACCTCCACTGCCGGATGCAGGACAAGCAGTACGTGTGATTGCAGTTGGAGAGGATCCCAAACCTCCTCTCAGAGGCCGACGGTTTCTCGTACACCACTTCCATGCAGATGCTGCACACTTTGTCCTGGCTTGCCTGAAAGGCAAAGGCCTTCTCCATGTCGTGCTCAAATGTTGCCATGCACATCTGTCAGAGGAGAGATGACACTGGTTATTGCAGTCTGTGAACCAACCTGCTCCTTGTAAAACAAAAGTGCCTGCAGAAGGGACCTACTGCAGGAAATTGATGAAGAGCGTCATTCCTGCCCTTCATCGTCATAATTTTATTTTAAGAATGTTAAATTCAATTACGTATTTCAGCCCTTCAGTGTCCTCTGCAGCTCCAGGAGCACCAGAAGTAAGGCTGCCCAAACACTCTTCATTTACACCTTCCTGTCTCTCTGTCGTGGAACAGGTATTGCACAAGTTGATGCTTCAACACCCTAAAAACCGGGGTCCAGAAGAGGTACCACACGGGGTGGTTTTCTGCTTATTGTTAACTCCTCCACTGGATGGATACTAAACTTCACTCTAGGTAAGGAATCAACCCTTTCTCACAGGCTTTCCTCCAGCACTTCTCACCTCGCAGTGGCCCGACAGCAACAGTCACTAACTTGCCGACAACCCTGCAATACCACAAGGTGAGCTGGTGGTTATACCTGTGCAGTTTTACCTCTTACTTTCCAAAGGTCAGAGGACTAGACAAGTAAAACATATTTAAGACATCAAATCATCATCATCATAAAAGGACAACAAATAATTCCACGCTAGGAGCAGCATTTGGACATCTCATTCAACACGCTCCTCAGCTTCCAGAGCTGATCCCCTGCCAGCAGCAGTGACAGGACACCCTGCCAGAGATCAACAAGCTCCCGGGAGAAGTGAAACTCCTGCGTTTACATGTCTATGCTGACTGCATAAAACCTGAGATTTTTTGTTTTTTAAACCCCTTGAATTCTACAGTAGACTCTGGAGAGAGACTTATGACTCAGTAGCCACTAACACTGCTGCTCTTTCTCCTCCTCAGTCTTAAGCAATCCTGTTCCTGATCAGCCCTGCCCTAAATCTGGTAGCCAGGCAGTGAAAAGAGCAGCCTCTTCCGCCCATTTTAACCCAGGCAATTCCTCACCCACTCCCTCCAACCATCCTACTTCAAGTTCAGCTGCAAAATCCTTGTATTCTGCTCAGTCTGCTTCTTTTTGACACTGCCCTGAAATCAGCCATGACCAAGAGGAAACACCTGAAGAGGTGACACTGCAGAGTGGCAGGGCCATCTCTTGCAACACACCAGCAGCCCACCATTCCTCTCCCGCACCGCATGTAATGTACAGCTGAGATGTTGTGTAAGATACAAAACACATTTTCCTGGAAGAGTTGTAGGATGTTCTGGGAGAAAACTGTAGGCATGTTTCTGATAGGGATAGAATGGGAAAAATAGGGTCATTTTGGAAAGAAGAGATCTTCAAGATCATTGAGTCTGAGCATTAACCCAGCACTGCCAGGTCACCACTAAACCACGTCCCTCAGCACCACATCTCTGCGGCTTTGAAACCCCTCCAGGGATGGGGACTCCACCACTGCCCTGGGCAGCCTGGGACAGGTCTTGACAGCCCTTATAGGGAAGACATTGTTCCTGATGTCCAACCTAAACCTCCCCTGGCACAATTTGATGCCATTACCTCCTGTCCTATCGCTTATTCCCTGGGAGAAGAGACCAACTTCACCTGGCTCTAGCCTCTTTTCATGGACTTGTCGAGAGTGAGAAGGACTCCCCCAAACCTCCTTTTCTCCAGGCTGAACAAGCCCAGGTCCCTCAGCCTCTCCTCACAAGAATTGTGCTCTAGATCCCTTTAGAAGCTGCTGTAAATGAAAATCTGCAACATGATTACCAATTTAGCCCCAGATGCTTGACTAGAGCATTCTTAGAATCATTTTATAGCTACATAAACAATCAACTAAAAGCTGTCTGGAACAACAAGCTCTTCTGCAAGACACATCTTTGGATTTTAGAGCACACAAACTAAATCTGGCACTGAGCAAAGCAACTCTCCTGCTGATTTTGCGTGAATTTCATTACCATCTCATGAGCCTTCCTTTGCTCCTGGTTGAAAGGGTGAAGCACTTGCAACCCACAGATCTCGCAGACATCTCCGTGGAGGTAGAGGCAGCGCTCTCCAAAGTGACATGCTCCTGCTGCAGCATACGGACACAGCTGCTCCCCTTCGGCGCAGGCGCTCCCAGCCACCGGCTCTTCCAGCCCGCTGCAAATAGCTTCCAGATAGGAATGGGGCTTCACTTCCAGGTTATCGTTGGGATCACTGGAACACAGCACATCACCCGGTGTGCTGGGCTTCTGCTTGTCATCATTTGGGCCACGCAGATCTTGGGAAACAGAAACATAATGTGAACCATACAAGACCCTGCACAAAACCTACAGAGGAAGCTCTGGGGATTTTCTTTCTGATGATTATCAGGATAGTTTAAAAAAAAAAAAAAAAAAAAAAAAAAGTTTTCTTCTCAATGAAATCTCATCTCTAAGCCCCTTTTGGTCACATATCACAAAAATTTTCACAATCTCAGAAATCTGATTTCATGATTTCTTCATCTGTTTTCTGTTCACAAATAAGCTAAAAAATCCTCTGATGTCCCCTTAGGGCAAGTGGCCCATTCAATGTGACAGTGAGAATAGATGGCGGGGCCTCAGCTCCTCTGCCCTGGCCATTGGTCATGGGTGGACATCCCCCTGCTTGTGTTCCCCAGGGCTGGCACAGTCCTCTGCAGAGCACCTGCTAGGGAGTCTGGCACAAAGTAGCTGCATTTCTCACCAGTCTAAATGCCCTCAGAAGATCTGAGAGGTACAGGTACCGTAACTGAAAAAACCTAAATCAAAACAGAAGAAAATCACAAGAAAAAAACACCAAAAATATCTTCCCAAACAAAAACTGTCCTTCAAGGACTGCAGGCTAAAAGCCTATCAGCCAGACAAGGTCATTACAAGGGAAGAGGCCTCCCCGTGTAGAAACTCTGGAAAACTCCAGTAATAAAAAGGAGAAAAAACACCTAAGGCCTCTCAAAGACCAGGGAGGACAAGAACAACACTGCTCCCACTCACTTCTGTCCCTGAGCACCAGTGTTTTCTTCTCCCGCTTGCCAGGCTCGTGCAGCTTGCTCCTGGTTATGGGGGCACTCTGCTCAGGGGGGTGGCGAGGGCTGTGCAGCGCTGCTGAGGAGAGAGGCGGTGGTGCTGGGGCCGTGGCACCCCCCGGCGCAGGGAGTCTGATGTGATCATACCTGCCAGAGGAAAAAGGCAGAGCAAGTGTTAGTCCTGGCACAGCGCCAAGCAGCTACTTTTATTTTGTTTTTAGAGGACTGTTCTGACAAGTTGAGCTGCTGAGTCTCTTTCACAGCTGAACTGAAAACCTGGACGTCTTTGAAAGCACACCTCTGGTTTCTCCTCCAGAGAGGAGCACAGCTGAAAGAACCTTATTCATAGTCATATTAGATCTTTGTCATCCCCTCATACAAAACAGGTTTGCTGGCATTTTACATCAAAATGTCATGCATGAGGGAGGGAGGGACATTTCCCAATCTTGTCTCCCCTGCAAGCATCAGCACTTCAGACTTAGTGCTCCCACACCACAGGAGAAGATGCAGGATTTGCCCAGGGGTTAGGAAAGGGCATGAAGCACCCGCTAAGGCTGTGGAAATGCACTCCAGCAGCAGAGCCAGCGCAATGAGTGCAGGAGAGGTTGGTCCGGTAAAGCCATGGACACACCTACATGCTAAAACACCCCTGATGGAACGTGACAACATTAACTAGCTCACAGTATTTATTTACTAGAGAGTATTTAACCAGAAGACTCACTAAGAGGTGTGGTACTGTTCAGCTTTCCCACTAAACCCAAGGGAGTGCAAGAACAACACTTTGCTCAGGGCTCCTGATGCAGCTTGTGGTCTCCCTCCTGCAGATTCTAATGCACAATTTCAAGGAATTTCATCTCATCCTAAAGCAAAGTGCTGCCAGCCACCATGGTAACACAGAAAAGAAACTGTGCCAGCAAATGCTCTTCCATGCGAAGTTACAGGCTCTGGATTTTGCTTTTATTATAGTAAAAACTGGAATAAAAAAGTATGTGAAACCTAAAGCTTAATTTCTACAGAGTAATTGCTGAAGCCAAGGCAGAGTAAAACACTGGATCCATAAGATGCTTTTTGTACTGGGAAAAAAAGCTCACATTTTATATTATTTCACTCCCAGCTTATCTTTATCTTTGACTCCCTGGGGTTGGTTTAAAGCTGACTGCATGTGCTTACTATTCCCAGTTCTCCTGAGCTCACTACTGTGAAGAGAGCCAGGCCGTTACCTGCACCGCGCTCCATAGGCGCACTGTCCCTTCTGGTAGTACTTGCAGATGGTGGAGGACTTGCTCGTAGATAAGTCATGGGAGAACAGACACTTACTGCCCTCCCGACACACTCCTTGCATATAGTACCTGGGGGAGAAGCGGTTCTGGTCAGAGCTGTCTGCTCGGGGAAGGAAAGCACGAGAACAGGTTTGTCTCCCAGGAGGAACACTGAGAAGCGTTTCCGTCTAAACTCGGCAGCAGCTCCCTGCTCCCGGGGACCGCTCCCCGCCCCCGACACCAGCAGCAGGCATCGGACTACAGCTGCCGCTGCCTCCGCCGCTGCCGCCGCCGCTGCCTCCCAGGAGACGCACACGGCTCATTACCGACTTCACGGCGGGCGCTGCCGAGCCCGGGCTTCCCCGGGAGGATAAAAGCGCGCTCCCGCGGCATATGCAGAGACACGGGGCCGCGCCAGACTGACAACACACCGGGCCGGGGCCGGGAACCGCCTGGTCTGTCCGGCGCCACGGAGGCCCCGGCGGGGGCGGCCACCGCGACCTTGCCGTCGCCACGATCAGGCCCCAAACAGCTCAGCGGGGCCGGGGCGGAGAGGCTACACCGAAGGAAGCCGGCGACGGTAGGGAGCCCCGGGCTGGGCCGCAACGCTCACCTGCAGGTCACCTGCTTCGTGCTCATCTTCGCTCCGGCCCGGCACCGCCCCGCCCCGCCGGTCCGGCCGGCTCTCCTCTCCGAGCGCCGAGGTTCCGCTGAGCCGCGGGGAGGAAGGGCGGGACCAGAACGAGCGCGCACCCCCCCCCCCCCCCCCCCCCCCGGCCCCCCCCCGCCCCACCCCCCGCCGCGCCCCCCCCCC
>JANIJG010005513.1:0-52765 GCA_024611175.1 Megaceryle torquata
CCACCACAATAAAGATCCTCAACAAACACAGAAAAAGTTTTAAAATAAAGAAAGGGGGTGTGAGTATCTTGGGCTTGGATGCCTTTGGCTTGTAAGCTTTGGACAAGATTAACCACACAAGCTTGGCTTTTTCATGATGTTCACAATTTTTCTATTACCCAGCTGCTAGATATTCAAGAGAAAATAGGATGTGCTGTAACAACTGTTAAAACAGGCCACAAGAGCATAAAACCAGTAAGAAGTCTTTGTTTGGTTCTTCACAGGGCTCTCACTTGTACTAGAAAAACATCACTTTGATGCCCTGTTTGCATTCCATTTCCAACAACAAGGAGGAGGATGGAGGTCTCCGGTTTCTATGACAACTCAGATGGGCCACAATACAAGATACTTACAAATGTTCAACTGCAGGGATGCCAGATCAAATTAAGCTAGAGTTTACACTACTTCATAGAAACTAAAATAAAAGAAAAAACCCAAACAAAACATGAATGTCAAATGAAGGATGACATTTCCCCAGCACATTCCACAAGATTTCTGAAAGTATGATAAAGAAAGGACAGATTTTTCCTCTACAAAAATAAATAATGATGTCAACACAAACAAAACAAACCCCTCATTTACATGAGTAAATGTTTTAATGAAAACTGGATTACTGGAAAATTACCATCAGGCATTAAAAACAAAAAACAGGTCCCAAAAATAACATGATTTTATTAATTTACTTAACGTGTTATGAACAGGCAAATTTGTCATCCCACTGTTTTGTGGGATTAACACCGTGAGTTATATTTTGTGATAAGGTTTGTTTTTCTGTCGTTCACCCCATATCTAGTCTTCTGTGACATTTTACAGAAGATGCTCAGATGTAGAAAATACTCTGTATTCTACCTGAAGAAGTGAAATTAGTAATAGTGAGATATTTTAGTAACACTAACAAAACTGCTAAAACATTTAATGTGTGTTCTTAGTAGTTTAACTGGTCAGTTATTAAAAAGGTGAGGTGAGCTTACTTCTCAAAGGCATTGACTTAATGTTCTGGGAAGGCAGGTTAACTGTAACAGGCAAGCCAGTTTAGGCAACTTGAGTAAAATGTTCTGAAGAAACTCCTGTAAAAGCTTTTTGTAACCTTTTCAGGTGTAACATACACAGATGTGGTTCCCAAAACAAACAAAGTTAAAGAATTTCTCAAAAAGTGTGTACTTTAAGGCACATTATTTTGAAAACGTGGAGGGTTTTATTCTTCTGATACAAGCTAGGTATTGTCTTTCTTTTTAGACACTGACATATTTCAAGTTACTTTCCTTTAGTTCTTTCAACTTAATCATCAGGTAGTTAATAGCCTTCATTAAGTACGTAATAGCCAGCAAGGCTCACAGTAAGACAGATAACAGTGGACTTTCAGAGAGGCTTATGTTCTTTGAGAAGAGGAGAGGCAAAAGAAGAGAAAGGCTTAACAGCTGTGCCTAGTCAAAATAATCCCAAATTACAGGGACTGATAACATTTAAAATTGGAACAGAGAGCCTTAAAATCTGTGTCTGTGCAGATATCTTTAAATGCTTTATTAAAAACTCCAGACATTCACTCTTCATAAATCATTCCCCCTTGTAGCACTGCTTTTTCAGTACTATTTACACAAGGACTCTTCAGCCTGTCTTGGAAGTGCCACCTCAGCACCCAGGAGCACCCAGAACTGCCAGCTGAGAACAACCACCCCTTGCACTGGTCAGCTGTGCCTCCTGCTGGCGCCTCAGCCTCTCCCACTATTTAACGTATGAGTTGAGAATCTGGGGAACGTGGATTTTGAGAATGTGCCAGGGCTGGGCACGGCAGGTGAAGGCTGAACAAAAGCTGCCTGTTCTGACACACTCTCTCGCCCCCTGCGATAGCGAGCGAAGCCCAGGAGACGTGCTGTGGTGACAGTATCAGCACCTCTGGCAGAGTGTGCTGGGGATCTGCAAGGAGCTCCTGCAGAATGACCAGAGTCTCTCAGCACTGAAGGATGAAGAGCTGAAGGCTGAAATTACGCATCTGTAATAAAAATTTAAATATCTGATGACTCTGCTCAGCTAGTGGAAATTAACTGGAAGTGACAAATTAGGATGGAGAAGTGTGACTAGGGACACAGCAGGGCATGATGAACTTTAACCTTGCACTACACTGCTAAAACTTCAGCTATACAGCTGGGGCTGTGCAGTCACATCATGTCACTGCTACCTGTGTTTCACATAAGAAGCAGGAGACAAGGAATGCCATAATGAAAAAGAGAATATGCAAAGCACTAACGATGATTAGAATTCTAACAGTTTAACGGAAAGAACAGAACGAACTGGAAATAACAGCAGGAAGAAGCTGGAAGTTGCAAGGAAGGGATGGTAGCATGCCAATGAAGAAACTACTTGATGTCACACAGTTACTCTAATGATAGTTTGGTGTAAGTATCAAGAGACTGGGGCAAAGAAGCAGGCCAGTAGATTCCTCTTACAGACCCTCTTGCCAACCACATAGCCCAGACATTTCAAAGCACAAAATTCCACCCTGTAGTGATACAGCACAGAAGACAGTTGTACTTGCATATTGCACAGCATCTGCTATTCCACCAGGTCATTCAACAATATGTAATCACAACAGCATAACTGATTATTGACCCTTACAAGGAGTTATTTCATAGCAATAACAAAAAAAAAAAACCCCACATGGACAAACACCAAAGTTTTCAGGAAATTCGTCAACAAAAATCTTTATTAAGATTACTCTTAGATTTTTTTATTTTTTTTTTTAAAGAAGTTATAGCTACCTGGTGTTCTTGCTACCTATCAAACTCAGTGAAACCCAAGTATCTGAAACTGAGTGTTCAGGGTACATATCCATGTGTATTAAATTTGTTGTCTTGGGACCCTCATGCTCTGGATACAGTCAACACTAAATGCACAGTACTATTTTGTTTGTTTGGTTGGGTTTTTTTTGTTTTCCCAAAAGTAGCAGGGAATGTATTTGAGGACATCCAGTAAATAAGCAGTACACAGCACAGACACTTTCAGAAAAGCTATCTACACTCTGTACCTAGAATGGTATTCAACTCTTCTAATACTGTAAATTCAAAAATAAACCTTTGCTTCCATGTATAATCAACAGAAACAAGACAGATGGATAGCTGAATAAGTAATGCTCAGCATGTGCCCTGTCTTCATAAATTCTGAACAGTTTAGACTACTTTTTACACAGCTGAAATTAGAAACTCTAGACAGAACATCTCTTCATCAGCTCCCTCTTTTACTGCCCCATTCCTTGTATGCATATACCACTGATTGATGTTATAACTTAATCTGACCATCATTAAAAACATCAGCCATACTCATCCTCCACTCTGCTGCTGACAGCAGCGATCACTTACAGCTGCATATCCTGACACTAAGACAGGCAATACAGCGCAGCACCTCTGCCCTTGCTGACAACTCTGCTTCATAAATACCACCCACCTCTTCCTCTCCGACTGACGGTTTTCAATTAAAACTCTGAGTGACTTCTCAGCATATTTGTAGCTTGAAATGTGCTTTTTCCATTTTGCAACTATAAAAGGCTTGTGTTCCTCACTGGGCGTCATTTTTTTGCATCTAAGATATTACCACTTCCTACAAACTTTGTCACAGTGAAATGATTTGCAGCAGATCTCCCTGGGTACATACACATCTTGCTTGGTTGGTTATGAACACAATGGAGAAACAAAGGGGTTACTTCATAAAGCATCTAGGAAATCCCCTTCGAACAGCTCTGCCATATGATCTGGCAAAATATTTTTACCTTCAAATACAGTTTTGACTGATTTCAGGTTAACATTGAAGTATTTGCAAATAATTCCTATAGAGCAGCTGCAGCATCAAAGGAGCCCTAACACTGACTTTTGCTGAACTTAGCATTCTGCAAGGGCCCAAGTTCCCAAAACTGGGAAACCTGTGCTAAAATTTCTAATACTGTTCATATTTTCAATACTAGTACTGTAACATACTGAGTTTAAGTCAGAATCAACACACTTAGGGGGTAAATCAAAAAAAGTGGATAGTCTTTCTTGGATTATTAAAGGACATGAAACCAGAGGATTAGCAATGATCACTAAGCTTGCAGCTTTTCCATCACAGAATAATCTTGACTTTAAGGCTATACTGAAATATAAAAAAATCAACTGCACAAAAAACTAAAGCAGCATGGTTTTTAGCAGATGGTAAATGATAATTTCAGAAATCAACCTGTATTATCAGTCTTGAAGATGCACAATGAAGTAAGACCTCTGTTAAAGTCAAATCCAATAAAAACACATCAGTTTGTTGAACAGAATAGGATGAAGTGGATGAAAGCATATTAACTTAAAAGTTTCTAACAGGCCTTTTACAAACAGATTAAGCACAGAAGATGTTAACATTTATAAAACCAAAAAAGTAATCTTCTATATGGCAAAACATTAAAGTAGTTGCATTGGTAAAATGCATCCTTCTTTTGGTCTTGACATTTTTTCAGAGGTATCAAATCGACTTTCATGTTTTCAGTTATGGGAAGTCTTAACAACACTGATACCAAACTGTTCTTGTTTTCAGTTATGCAAGTCTTAAAAACTCTGAGTGAGTAAGTATTGTAAGACAGCTAAATACTTTTGCTGCTGTAGTTTGTTCAAAACCCAATTACAGTACCAAACATTTCTGTCTATTGTTTTCTGGGTTTCTACTTCTTTTTTTTCTAATTCTACTCAATTATACTATGTATGTGCACACAGGCAAAATATATGTACTCAAAAACTTTCCTCCACAAGTGCTTCTGCATTAATTTTCAATTAATTAGTCAGAATGGCCTTTAAAATTAAGAAAGCTGAACACTAACAATCTGTCAGTGCAAAACAAGCACTAAAGATAAACTCGTGCTGTTCGAAGTACTGGTTGTTCCATGCATCTGGAAGAATTTGCACTCAAGTGTGTTTGCACAAACAGACTAAAAATTAGTTTAACAGAAAGTTAAAGTTTTTTTACTAACCCTGACATCCTCAAGAACTGGTCTTCCAAGAAATTATCTATTTAATGAATGTAAATAGGTATTTCACAGTAACCTCCCCCACCCCCAAAAAACCAAAACAAAAACCCAAACACAAGCTGTTCACAAACTTTTGCATTCTTTAAAATTAGTTGAAATCACTACAAAACGCCCCACAAAAAAACTTTAAAATTTCTCTTACACAGAATTAAAAATAACAGTCAGTGCAAAAAAAACCCCCCAAACCAAAACCACCCCATTTCTCACAAAATCCAAAACAAACAAACAAAAAACAAAATCAAAAAACCACCCCCCCCAAACAACAAAATGACAAATAAAATAAGAAGCATCTCTTAGACTTCACTTTTCTAGTCGACAGACCACCAAAATGACTAATAAATCATTTAGCTGTTAAGCCAATTATTATAAAACTTTCTCTTTCTTGGGAGATACTGAGAAAATTGCTGTTTCGACAGAGCACAGCCACATTCTCCCTTCACTTTCTGAAATCATAACCAGCCAGAGAGATCAGAAGGTTAGCAATTACCTAAATGATTAGACCCTGTTGCAGACAGCACGGATACGCTCGGGTCGCACCGCCGCGCTACTCCCACCGGTGCGTTCAAGCGGGGGATGCGGGACTCCACCGTTCTTTTCCGGAGGCGGGGTCCCGGGTGGCGCCGGGCCCGGTGCCCGTCCCGCCAGCCGTGCCCGAGCGCTGCCCGCCGCGCCGGGAGGGAACGGCCGCCACCTAGCGGGGCTCGCCCGAGGCACCGGCGGCGCTGAAAAGTGGCAGCGGTATTTAAAAAAAAAAAAAGAAAAGCCAAACAAACCAACCCGCCGCTGTTCAAATTAAATTCCCAAGAGTTTTTTCAGGTCTCGAAACCCATCTAAAACTGTTTGTAGTGAGAATGAAGCACTAATTATGCTAACGCTGTAAAGTTTTCATCCGCGTGCATCTCCTAACAAAGTTGTTCCTAGACTTAACCCTCCAGCCAGCACTAAACTTCTCTTGCGCGACATTATTTACTTCTAACGCACACAATGGTATTTGTAAAGGCTGTAGCTAAAGACCGAACAAGACTTTAGAGACTCCCATTGCCGATCCCACGCCAGCTGCTGTGCGCTGCTCCGGCAGCTCGTGGCATCTGGAAAGCCAGTGGGAACAGCAGCCCAGGCACTCCCTCAAGGCAGGAGGCCCTCCCAGATGTGGCACAGCTGGCATCTAAGGCTGAGCACTGCTCACTGTCAGGCAGAACCAAACCAGAGTTTTACACCCACTCTCAGACTTAAGTGTCCTCGTGGTCAGTGTTGATACAGCAATGCAGGTATCTGGCAAAAGATGCCTGGGCTCCTCTAACTTAGCAAAGATTAGACTAGCTCCATCTGTCCTCAAATGAGGAGTACATAAAGACACACACATACACATAAGGAACATGAGTAAGCTACCATTACAAGAAATCTGATTGTGTATTACTGAGAGTTACAGCAGAAGATGATTTAAATGTGTTCTACATAAAGTCCAAGATGCCTGAAAACAAACACTAATGTCCACATGCCCATAACAGCAATCTGTTTAGTGACATCTACAGAGGAATTTCCACAATCAAGACCAGCAGACACCCTCACTGCTGGCCTTACAGCCAGGCCCCTAGAAAGGACTGCACAGAGCTGTGTACCACCATCAGTTGTCCAGCAGGTACTCCAGACCCCCAAAGCATAGCAGATTTCAGTGTTTCAGAGCCAGAGTCAATCAAACTCCTCAACACGCATCTCTGCTGAGTTGAAGCTGTAAAAAAGGTGCTCTACAAAATACATGGCCTCAAGGTGCAGTGAACTATAAGGCAAGGAATACTCACTGCTATTCATCTTTTTGTTCAGTTCTAACATTTTACTACTGAACCTGGCCACAAACCATTCAATCAGTAACGGTGACAGGAAGGGGGTTTTTTGACTTATAAATGAATTAACATAGATTGCACAAGGGTATTTCTGCAGTATCAGACATGAAACAGTCATAATACAAAAGAAAAAAGACTCACCCAGTCCAGTCTTTAAGATAACATCTCAAATCTCTATCTTTGATATCCTGCATAAAACTACAGCTCTAATCAGGTGCCTCTCCTCAAAATAGCAGGAGGTTCTATGAAATTCAATGCACATTCAAATACTACTTTAAAAATAGCTGTGCTTTTTGTTAAAAACACCAACAAATTGCTTTTGTTACTTCTCCCACTATCCCATTAACTCAGTCAAGACAGAGTTATGCTGAGAGCCTACTAAATGTCCTTGTTTCAAACCTTCCTGTAAACCACTTGTGTGAAGATAGGAAGTAGTATATTTATTATTGTGGCCAATAGCAAAATCTGGTTTTGTTTGGGTTTTTTCTTTGTTTGCTTTTTTTTTTTTCCCCTCCCCAGTTTTATTTCATAAATAACTTCCTGATTTAATCCACATGAATGTTTTATTCAAAAAAACCAAAAAATCATCTGAATACCATAACTGAAATTACAAGGACATACAACAGAAGGCAGGTGTTGGAAATTTCAGTCACTTCTCATGTATTTTGATGATGTCCCACACACCGTATGTCACCGTGTGTGGAGGCAGAGACGCCTCCCTCTGCTGTCCCAGAAGCAATCTGGGAGCAGAAGCCCAAGGGGCTGATGGGTCAGCAGAAATTCCAGAATTGTAGAGAATAAGAATTGATTTTTCTTAACTTCACAATTCTGAGATTAATGTGCTGTTCCCAAACTTTTAAAAGAAAACAGTTAAATTTATCAACAGACTTTGAAAATTCCTCTTTTTCTCTCTCCTGACATTTTTGCATTGTTTTCAGGAAAAAAAAAACCAAAAACAACAGTCAGTACAATTGCTTAGTGTACTAAGACTTCAATCTTAACTAACTCTTCTGGCTGTTTACATCAATAAGCAAAAATAAGCCTTTACCAGTTGGAAGAGCTGAGCTAAACTAATATTGGTGACTGCAAAAAGATTGAAAATATTAAACATTTTTCCTTCAATTTGGGCCTGAACACTTAACGAGGAATATGCTGAAAAAAAATCTAGATAAAATCATAATGAAGTAAAAAGGAAGTTTAAATAAGGAAAGTGCAACGATGAACTTAGATAAAAATAGCAACAAAGTAATTAAAAAAAATTATTATTGGAACACGTGGAATCAAGCAGCATTTTTTTGCCTCATATCCAGTCAAGAACATATCTCTCTGCTTACAACAGAAGCACTTCAAGAAAGTGCAGAAACAACGAACAGACGTTTCAAAAGTGAGAATGCCAGATGTTGAACTCTGATAAATTGTTTTTCTGGATATGGCTGGAAATCACCAATTGAAGAGCCTTATTCCACCAATCTTGTTTCAGGAAGCTACCGTTTTTGTTGCAGTGCATTACTGACTTTCTGAGGTGTTATTAATTATTAAACTTTTCTTTTAAAATTATTCATTAATATTAACCTTGTCTGAAATCTTCCTGGAAGCTAATACTTTTAAAGGCAATAAACCAGTAAAAATACAGTAACCACAACAGTTAAATAAAACAAAATGTTTAATTTGAGAAAGAAGTTTTTTTAAAATTCACTTTCCACAATTCACACTCAGTATTACTGTACAAAAGTCCCTTTCAGCCTTCCCTTTTACACCTATGAGAAAGTGAAAAGCAATGGCAATTTACCAATCCAATCTCCTTCCTTGCTTTTCATTCCTCTGAACTAATACAAGGTAAAGTAAGGAAAGGAAGTAAAACAATGTAGGTGAAACCACCATATATAAGCCTCAGAAACCTAATAGGCTAGCAGAGCCTGTCTGACACCACTTGCATGTGAAATGTGAGGAATAACCATTAGTACTGAACTGGATCCAAACGAGTTGTTGTACATCAAATGCCACTTCTCCAGATCCTGGAGCTACTGAGTTCCAAGTTACTTCATTCTCATTTTTTTAAACCTTTTTTCTTACTGGCTACTGCAGCACAGCTCTGCACCATGGATCAATGTATCATCCTGGCTCCATACACACAGACTCAGATGACTAAGCTGGGGCACCTCCGTGCCTTATGCAGTGCTTAGGGAGAGTTAACACAAAATAAAGATTTACAGCACCAAGAGTCCCATTAGTCCACTTCTACCTAAAGAAAATCCTGAAATGAAAGAATGCCTGAAATTCCATCTCTTCTGCACGCTTAAGCATCTACCCACATTACTCCAGCAGTGCTTGGCTGCACATGTCCTTGTGGCTGGAGTACTTGCCCAGGAAGTGACAGATGACACTCATTTCCCCTTTCAGCTCAACACAAAATGTATATCTCTTTTCCCAACAGCTTTCTAAGTGCCTGGTAGTAGTTGTGTAGTTGAGCCAGGGTCATTTCATACCTCCCCTTCTTAGCCACCGTGTAGAAAAGAACCCAAGATTCCCAGGGAGCGAGTGACAAGGGAAGAGGAAGTATAAAGAGGAGAGCTTTCCCATAAGAGAAAATGCCAGTCCCCACACCAGCATCTGTTTATTTTAATTTTGTGTTTGAAACCACCAGATACCATACATATGAAGTATTTCCATATAGTCTGCCTTATAGAGACCCCCCCCTTCTCTTCCGCTCCACTGCACATGAACTATAAAATTCCATTTTCTACAATCATTCAGTCACTGCCATGTCTCCTCCCTCGGAGCAAACAAAGCTCTGCAAGGCATCCCAGGGGCATACTGCTACTCAGGTTCCACTGAGAATCAGACACAAGGGCTTCTGCTGCCTTTTGATTTACTGGGAAGACTGTCTTGGATCCTCTACATGGAAAAGCTACGTGTTACCTATAAGTTCTATTTGCTCCATTAGAAGAGCCAATTAAGTCAAATATTATTCCCAAGTCTTGTTTGGATTCACTTATTAACTTCTGTATCAAATATTTCTGGTGTATTTATTTTACTTTCCTCTTGAAACACTGTATACAAAACTAATGAGAAAAGTACATCCAGAGTGTACTGAGGAAAAATCTGGGTTCTTCTTTAACATCACAACTCAGAAATTCTGGTCTGCAAAACCCACTTCCTACAAACTACAAGCAGAAGATGACTGTGTTGCAATATGTGCAAAATTGTTTAAAGCTGTTCAAATAAGTCTCACAGCCTTTTTTCCTTAAAAACATTTTCTACCTTCAGTTGCCTCAGAAAAGAAATTAGGTTGTTTCTACAACAATAATTTCAACCCTAATTCTACAAATATTTTCCCCCCATTTCTTAAGGAGAGGAAAAATGTACTGCACAAGATGACAGCTTCCATCAAGTAAGCACTGTCAGATGAGTCCAATGGGCTTTCTCATTTGCATTTAGCCTGAAACAGAGTCACTTAGGCACTCTCACATAACACACATGGCTAGCTGCTGTTTCCCTTCCCTCCAGAAACTTTCTTTCCAAATGCAGAAACCCAAAGTACAAGCAGCAGCTTTAAGGAAAAGCTACTGATAAAATGATGAGGCCTTGCTATACAGAGCAGCTGACCACCAAGTCACGATGTTTCCCTCTGCCATTCAAGCTGAGAAGCATCTGCTGTCCTTTCTCAAGGTGTAGCAAGCTTCTTCAGAAAGATACATCATGTTCATTAATATTTTTTAAACCTCTTCTAGAAGTAGTAGCTTCTCATGATCATTTCCATGTTAAAGTGAACGCCAGTATCAGGTCCAGTATACAGAATCCATTTAAGTCAGCTACAAGACTCCCAGACACGTGACCTACAAAAAATCTAAATGCTGCCTTTTGATAATTTCTAATACATTGTCTGCACATTTTAGATTCCAAAACACACTGTAATACCACACAAAATTGTAACCTCAAGGATACAACTGTATGGCAAACTTGGCCAATGCTGTCACCAACTGGAAAAGCTTTACACAGGTTTAACTGCCGTGAGCTGAGGCCAGAAAAAAAGCTGAATCACTAGTTTCAGTTGCAGCAAAAATTACCACAGTTCCCAAATAACAATAATGAATGTTTGTGTACCTACATAGGCGCTCTATGTAACTCCAGGTAGACAATGTGAAAGCAAAAGGAACAAGAAACCAAATGCATGAGGGCAGGATAATGAAATACTTTCCTTTTCTTCATCTCTAACAACCTGCCAGCCTCCAAGTCTGCTTCTTACAGAGATGTCACATCACAGTAATACAGCTCAGTGAACGGCACCAGCAAAAGTTACAAGACTTGTTGCAACTGCAGAACTAACCTGTATCACCTGTAGAAATCTTCTGTGACAAGATCTCAATTAAAGCTACAAAAGAACAGGGAGACTAAGCAATAATTCAAAATGAGACTTTTAAAAATATCCAGAGGCCAGTATTACTCATTTGAAAGTCACCTCCTAGAGGGAAATAATGTTTTGAAAATCTAGGCCTATCAATGGGTATAGAGATGTCCTCTCAAGTTTGACCTGGGGATACATCTACACATTATTTTTTTAAGACCTGTTTTCAAAGTTCTTCACATGTTATCAGCTGTCCTTGATGATTAAAAATTACTACATTTCCTTTGTGTGCACACTATGAGATACACATGATATTGTCTGATTGTCTACAGTTTCTCAAATAGCTGGCTTTTGCTTTAACTTCTTGAATATATGGAGAAAAACTACCTCTCATGTTTTTTAAAGCCTTCTAAAGCATTTCTGAGGTGTCAGCATTCTCATTTGCCACTAAAAGCTCTTTCTGATGAGCTCAGGACTTCAGCTTCAAATCAGGTTACATCAAAATGACATCAGCCGCATATAAATCAGGGTAATGTGCACAAACAGGTGCGACAAAACCACACTGTGACTACAATGTGAGATTTTAATGCCTATCAAGCCTCCAAGAGAGTCTTCGTTTAAGTCCACCCTTTAAAAAAGGCACAAAAACCTACTGAACATATTGAAATGACAGAACTGATCACTGAAATGTCATGCATCATAGAATCATCCTCTTGATAAAAATCAAAAAGCAAAACATGAACTATCAGGTTAGCATAATTCAAATACGGAAAGTTACACATTCTCTTCTGGGTGCTGATGGCGAGGCTGTGGTTACAAGCTACTATTATACACTACTACAGTAATGATAAATTCAACTTTTCTGGAGGCTACTCATTTCTTCAGCCCTGCTGGTTCAGCTATGGCTGGAAGAAAACACCTAGGTGGTGCAGGGAAGGAAAGGAGGTGATCTAACAACCAACTGAATTATAACAAGAGACTGCTACAGCAAAAGCACAATGCTGTTGACCTTTGCTTCTAACATACCTCTCTCTCCAGGTATTCAGATAAAGAAGAGAACATCCTCCAGTGACATTACAAACAAAACAGATCATATGGACACAAAAGAAAGACTCAGACAATGCTGTCGCCCTCAGTGACTCCTGGACACAAAGATCTGTAGGTACCCCTACATTACCAGGTGAGTTAAATCAATTAAAATCTAAGGTACATTTTACCCATTAAGACACATAGGGAAGCTAGTGAGCTTTGATTTTTATTTTTCATTTGAACAGAAAAATCTTCAGTTAAGCAGATAGGTTTTAAAAAAGAAATACAAGTTCAGGAAAGACTAACTTTTTTTTTCTAAAAAGGTAGTTCTCACTGGTAGTGAATCTCTAAAATGGCATAAGAATGGGTGATACAATTTTACCTATTTTTGCTAACCAGAAAGTAGCTCAGATCAATATAATTTTCAAGTAAGAATGAAGCTAAACACACATTCAAATTATTCACAGGTAGATGACTACATTAAAAATTATTATTTCATGTTACTAGATTTTATTCTTTTAATCTCTTACTATACTTTGTGTCAAAGAATATCAATATTGGATAGGAGCACTACACATTTTAAAGATCAGTACAAATATACTGAATGTGTTGTGTATGGGAGGGGAACAGAAGTTTATCAAGGCATGATTTGCATTTAAAACAGATACAGTAAACAGAGAAGGGCTACCTCATAACACAAAACTGAACTGGTATTTGTAAATGTGTCCTTCAAGATTTTTGAATTAGCAGCTCTTGCACTTCTTCAGCTGCTTTTTACTTATACATTGATAGAAAACAGTTTCTCCCACATTGTTTTTCAGCTCTTTACGAAAAAATTATAAAACTAAATTAACTTAATATGCATAAATGAGGAAATATGCTCTCTACCTGCAGAACGGCCTGCTTTTCTGTCATTATTCAGTTTAACAAGTACACGCTAATTCCAGCAGTGTACCAAGTGATTTCCATGAGGTGGTTCATTTGAGTTCTTTAAGATGTCAGAAACAATCTTGTATTGTTTAATATTATCTTTATTAAAATGAGATTTATTCAAAATGAAGCAGGTTATGACATTGATTTGCAATAATTTTAAGTAGGTACATTTTAAAATAAAAGGAGGAATTTAAATGAACAATCTTTATTTCTTTTTTAAACTATCAACTGCTAACTATTCATCATTGAACAATTCACTTTTATTTATAGGATGAACCATTCAAATACCTAATAAAGCACAGTAATACTGCTGGCAATATTCAGGCCTTTATATAATGTTTACAAGCAAAATTAATCTTCACAATAACCTTGTAATGTTGGTAGGGAGTATTCATTATTCTTTAACTTCACATATGGGAAAACTGAAACAGATTAATTTTAAAACAAAAATGCAAGGGTAGGTCCCCCAAATATAAAGCCAAGGCCTAAGCAAAAAAAAAAAGAAAAAAGACTAATTTTAAAGGCACTGAGATCAATAAAAGCAGATGAGGCTCTGAGCTTGTGAAAACTAGTTTTCTCCAGGACTATAACATTAGACAGTCTGGGCTAACATTTTATTGTATTTTATTTTAAAAATTTTGTGACATTATTTTCCATAATTAATGAAATGGGTGTCCAGTTCCGTAGCAAGATTAGCCAGGCCCTGTTTACAGCTTCTAGCCCAAGATCTTACCTAGCTTTTTGCAATAATTAATTTAAGCTAAGAATGCACATTAGTTCTTCAGATACACAAACACAGAGCAGCCTTTATTTCATACTACAAAGAACAAAGAATTATCTGACTCAATGCCACCTTCATCAGAATTGGGGCAACCAAGCAACAGCCTGGGCCCATTTCTTCTTTGATTTTAATGTGAAGCAGGACAAAGGTGAATCCAATCTTACAGGGAGAGGACACCTTCCTTCATGGATTTCTATTGTATAGAAGTAGAAAAGACTACCATTGCCTCCTTCTACTATTCACCCCAGGAAAAGGGACTGTATATACTACGCCATATCAGTTCAAGGTAAATAACTTCCTAGCAGGACACTGTAGCTCTTAATTTGGCTTCACTTCCCTTGAGGGCACAGCATTGTTTTGCTTAACCAGCAAACAAACCTTCTCTCATCTGATACCTTACACTTAATGTTTAAATTTTTTGAAACAAAACCCAGTATTGCTTTGGGTCAGTTTATTCCATCCCCCATAAACAAAATATTTGTGAAAAAAAAAAAATACATAAGAAACATTTCTTCATAGGTGCTGACTGGGGAGCACTGCAAGGAAATATATTCCAACATGCAGCTGACATGTGAGCACACGTAAATGCAAAATACATGTACTCGCCGAGAACTGGTCTGGTCTTTGTTCCTAGCTTGGAACAGATTCCTGCCAGGGACAAAAATCCACCGAGAAAAGTCGATGCAGTAGCAGAAAGTCGACACAAGGGGGTGGTCACTGAAGCGCGGAAAGCTTGACCGCGGAAGGCCATGGAATGGGAATGTTGGCTCCATGTCGGGCAAGGGATGCTCTAATGGAAAGCACTCCCTTTGAATCTAAGCCAAAAACTTAAAAGCATCACCACAGCTGCCTTCATTGTTACTTTAGGGTTTCAAAAGGGGAGGAAAAAAATCCAGAACTACCCCCCTGGCTCAGTTTGCAAGCTCCACCAGCTTCTCTGATTATGCTTGGAAACTCTGACAAACACACAAGATAGCTACCAGATACATACACACAAATGTGTACGAATACTGCCCAGAGAAGGTGCCTGTGGGAAAGGGCAGGTGTTGTACACCTGGAATTCCAAACACTGACTGCTAACTTAAAAATTCAGAAAAAATATTGTGGGTCAAAAGGCTTTACAAATAAAAAGCTGGGAAACTAAAACCCTGATACTTAACATAAAGCCTTTTACCAAGCAAAAGAGACTCACAGAAACCATAAAACAAGCAAAGAAAAAAAACTCCATACAGAATAGGAAGCAAAAAAGTGAGAAATAAAACCGATTTCATTAACAATGTGATTTGAAGAGGTTATTGGAGGCAAACACATATCCTTCAAAAGAGGGAAAACTCACCCCTAGCAAACCAATAGCAGGAAGTATCAATTACCACAGGTGAAACAAAAGATGGAAATAAGGAGCCACAAGAGGAAATGTGAACAGCAAATAACTGCGTGGCAACAGTAATACCAAAGCATTCTTGAAATGCATCAGAGCTGGAAGTGACCAGTCTGCTGGGCTGCTGAAGAATCAACAGACAGCTATGGTCAAAAATCTGCAGAGAAAATAAACTTGTGTCTTTACATCAGGTCTCCTTCACAGAAGATGAACATATGCCTCTAACCTTACTGTTCATATATCTTGATAACTGAGATGCCAAAGGGATGATGTTGGAATCAAGATGATAACGCTACAGGAGAAATAGTCACTGAGAAGATACAGAAAATATCTTGAAGGCATGGAGGAATTTAATATGAAGGACTCACGCAAGTGACAGAAACAAGCATTATATACACATCAGCCTATAGAAATGCAAACACTTCAACTATCTTAAAGATGCAAAAAGAAATCCTAGAAATTATAGCTGAATCAGCTTTACTTCATTATAAAGCAGTTTGAATGCCTATCTCAGACAATCTGGTCAGCAATGACACAGCAAAATCAATTGATAAATAAATTTGAAACTAAAACCCTGGAATGTTTCTTTAGGAATCTGCTTTACACAATGTGAAAAATAGTTTTTAAAGAAAGCAAAGTAAGGAAAATGTAATACAGAAATGATAAAGCACTATAAAAATTAGGAGTGGGACTATGATCCTGAGTATTTATTTTCCCTAATTCTGTTCCCAGAAACAACTAAAATATAATTAATTCTGTAACAGACAACACAAACAAATAAAGGGCCTATGAAAGACACTCATGTGAAGGGGGAAAAAAAAAAAAAAAAGGCTTATACAATTGATTCAGATAAAGTGAATACACACTACAGAAAAAAACAAAGTCCTCTTAGTCCTTGTAAAAATTGAACAGCAAAAGAATATTAAAAAAAAAAAATTGGAAGCAAACAATTTTGATCATAACTTTAAGACTTTCACCATGCTAACTTGTGGCTATGAGTTCTAAGATTCTCATTTATTTAGGTAAACACAACATTATTTAAAGAAAAGACTCCTCCTACCGTTTATTTCCCCTTTTCTCCCCTAAAATACAGAAACTCTCATTTTTTCTCAAGGGTTAAGGTACAAAAATCAATTACAACCTCATAACACATTTTAAAAGTTAACTACATTATCTATATGCATAAAAAATACCGTACCTACCTCCTTGTCAGGAATACTCCAAACATCAGAACAGGTCAACAGGTAATGTAATACTCTACACTGTTTAGTTGTGCATCAGCCTAGTTAGAATCATCTCACTATAAAACAATTCCTAAAGTAAAACTTTAGGATTTCTGAAGCCTGACAGAACTGGGGGTAATGGGAAAGGTGAGAGGCTGAAAGGAACTCACCTTTACATGAAATCAAATCAACCAGTAAAACTCCTGCATCTGAGTAGTGACATAAATCACTTAGGCTCTATGCCCTTGCATGTTATGCAGACATCTAGCCAGAAATCACCTCCAAGTGGAATGAACACCTGCCTTTATAATTCCCCCATGTGACCTATGAATGGAATGGCCCTAATATTAAAAGTTATTTAGGGAAATATGACTGCATGCGTTCAAAATGTCCATTAAAAAATCAGGGGAAAAAGCAAAACATGAAACAGACTGGTAACTGTTACAGACTTGTTTTCATACACAGGAAGATTTGCATGACGCCTAATCTCACTTAACATCATTTCAGATGGCATTCAGGACATGTAAACAAGCCCTACTATCTTAACATGTTTGATTCATGAAAAAATTCAGCAACAAACTGCTAGTTTTCTGAAAGTACCACACCATTTAAAACTAAACATTGACATTTTGGGTTGCTCCATTTCTTTAATTTCTTTAGAATGTGAAAAATATACATTGCTTTTAAAAATAAAATGCTTAGTGTATATGTACAAGTAACAATCACTGGTATCTGATGTGTTACAGCCAAGCACAGCAACCTAACTACCAGCCTGCCCGATTATAAATAGGCTGCCAATCCAGGCAGCAGCAGCAGCTGTCTCTCATCATTCTGCTTTCTCCCTCCACTTCTATTAGATTTCTAACATGATATAGTGATTTCTGCATATTTTCTCCATGCTCTGTAATAGGCGTGACAGGCATAAGCACAAATACATTTGTTTTTAAGATTATTCACAATGAATGCAATTCTATACTAACCTATTACTGTTTCCCTGATTTATATACATGTACAGACTGACTGGCCCGCACACTTGTATTGACTGTTATAAATAAACATCTAGTGTTATAATTCAGCTGTCTTTAGGAACAGAACTAAACTGCCTGTCCTACCCCACACTGGAAAATAACATATGCACCTGAACACCAAAGTCTGCAGCCACAATAAGACGCCGTCCAGTCCGTGACTGCATCACACAAGCAACATGAACTATCCAGCTCACTGAGGTACTTACTCAAATACTAACAAGACAAAAAGCATGCTCAGAAGCCTGCCAGCTCATTTTTAAACTACATACAAACTACAAATAAAAATTTATAATTAAAACCAACTTATTTCTGTGTTATGAACAGAAATGTAATTTAAAATACTTTATAATTAATATTCTGGAGTGATTATACAAAGGAGACTTTCAGACTACAATTCTTACTACAAAAATTGTAAGAAGTGATCTCTGGTTTTGTAACTGAAACATAGTTTCCACTTGAACTTTGTCCTTAAAGTATTTTCTCTTAACTAGTGAAAAATTACATTGTCAGATAAGCATTAGTTTTATCTCATCCTGTTGACAAAACTGTATGCTCAGATATCTCAATATCAGACTTTATCCTTACAAATGCTAACAGTATTTTTAAGACAGTGAAAACATTCTTGAAGAGCTGTTTATGATTTTAATACACCAAGTAATTGGGAAGGCATTCACAATTCTTCTACATGCTCCTTGCCCAAAAAGTTCAAAGTTCAGTTGGTTTAGTGGCTATTTACAGAAAAGGCACATAATTTCATTTCAATACACATATATGTTACTACACAGCTTGCATTTGAGAATTTTCAGTGGGATCAATTAAAGACTACCTCTCCTACTGCAGACTTCCTCTAAAGTACTGAAATCAACACGTACAATGAACCTATTCGTGCTTAAAGAAAAGTTCAAGAAAGTGGGAAGCAGACGCTCTCGGCAAGACATCAAGCTATAGAACACTGTCAGTGATCAGGGTTAATCTCACGTCTTCATTGTTTTAGAGCAACACAAGACAGATTTGTTTGCTTCAGATTTCTTCAGACAGGATCCTAGACCCAGAACCAAAACAGTATTGTACTGATAAAAACAAAACAAAACCGAACAAAAACCCTGCCAAAAAATCAAACAAACAAAACCCCCACAAAAATCGAAACCAAAAAACTCCCGAAACCCAAAGACCCAACTGCCTGCACTCGTAATAGAGTGCTAACCTGATAATGCAGAGCTAAAATTTTCAGTATATGCCTAAATTTTACTGTGACTGCAGTATGAATATAGGCAACATAAACATGTAAAAAAATAAAATGCAGAGCTTTTCACCTGTCCTTAAAGTTTTGTAAGTATTAGCATGCACAGATTCCTATCCCTGCCCAGGGTTTACTGACATCACACAGCACACAGAAATTCATTATTCAGTTTTGCAAGTGTAGTGCAAGTTCTGAAGTTATACTTGTTTAAGCCCATTGTATAGCACTGACAGAGAAAAAATACACTAGCCCTTTCCAGACAGCCTGGGCTCCAGCAGATACCATCTTGTGAGTCTGTTTACAAGTCTTTAAGTAGTTACTTTTCCCCATTCCTACTTCTATATTCTACTCTTCTGCAGATGAAAACTTGAAAACTTTGCCCCAAGTTTTGTCACTATCAGCTTGTAAAACATTTTAAGTATTTGATTAGCAGAGATGCAGAACATGTAACTGCTGCTGGTAACATCTTAAAATATTCTAGACATTTTTGTAAAATGGTATCTATCTAGGCACTCAAAGGGAGTTGGTAATATGAGGAGCATACAGTTTATAGTATAGAAGTTATATGCAGAATAAGGAAGAATAAACAGGAAAGTTTATTTTTTAAAAAATAAAATCCAACACAGCTCCATAAAAGCAGCAGAGAATTGTGCTCTTAAATGGGACTTAAATGTGGCCAAGCTAAGCACTTCTACAGATGAGTCCTGGGAGGTCATAGGATTCATAGATGGTAACATGGAAGATGACATGGAAGCAACTGCTCAAGAAGCGACAGATGGATGTGTGGGAACATTAAAGAAGTGGAGCGAGTGGGGGAGAGACAGGAAACTCAATGAGGGAACATAAGTAAGGAAGGGCAGAATTATACAGAACTTTGAAAGTACTGAAAGGAGCTCAAATCTGATGCAAATATGGGTGGTGAACAGTAGGGGGAATACAAAAATAAGAGTGACAATTAAATCAGCAAGCAGGAAGGATTATTTTAACATCTACATGTTAGGAAGGGGAAGAAGTCTCTATTCCTCCTGTCATAATAGACATGTCTAGAACAGAGCTGAAGATAGTGCAGTGGTTAAGACATAGCATGAAATGAGTCTTGCCCGTAGGGATAAAAAGAAAAACAAAACCAGAAACACACACATCTTAAGATGCTAAGAAAACAAGCACCAGATTTATAGCTGACCTAGATGACTACAACCAATAGAAACAACATATTTAAAAACAAGCAAAGTAACAATTGCACACCCAAATAATACAGAAATTGAAGACTACTGGTGGTAGCAGAAAAAGAGAGAAAGCTAAGAAACTGTGACAGAAAGAGGACAAGAGATGTAACTTTGGCCCCCCTGAAATAAATAGCAAAATGTACACCAGCTTCATTAGTATCTGGATTTTACAGGAGGTGGTAATTTTTGGCTATTTTTCAGCTGATTACATGATATCTGACAAACACCATATGAATGACTGCCTAATCCTGGAAAATGGACCACAAAGAAGCAGAATAAAAATGTAGTTTCTGAACATATTTATATTAGTAAGATCTCATTAAATAACTGGGGGAGGTTCTAGATGCTATGAAAGGAGCTTTTTTTTTTTTTTTCTGCTTTCTATCAGATGAGTACCAAACTTCAGAGAGTTTTCACTATTCACATTCTAATCTGAAGCAGGATTACTAAACTCATTGTACCAATGTTTAGAAACAAACAGGACTGCACTCGCATCAATCCAATAAAAGACTAAAGTATGAACAATGAAAAATTTTGCTAAACATCTGCTCTATATTCTATTCTAAAGAATACTAGAGATTTGCTATAGTTTTGCACTCCATTACACCTGCTGCAATCTTTAAAAAATAATTTGGATGTTAAATAGATGCATTTTCCATAGTGGTCCCAATGACTACAAAGTCTTGTGTTGCATTTGCAGAAGGTGAGTAGGCACTTTGAAGTCTGCACCTTCATGAAAATCAGCAAGTACTAATTTTGGAGATTTATTCCATGGCTCCTCTCAAATATTAAATGGTCAAAACCAGACTGGCTACAAATAAAATGTATTTAAGATAGAACTTAAACCTACAAAAAGCAAGATTAACCATTAGTTCCCTGATTAACAAAAATCCCACTATTTAAAGCAGTTTTGGTTGGACAACAATTCTTGTGTTTGCAACACATAAATTCCAATCAATAAAGTTGATCAGAAATAAAATTTATCTTTACATAATTAGGATGTAATAGAAAAGTTGGCAAAAAATATAGCAAATACTGTTATTTCATAAATTGCCTGGTTTAGCTACTCTTAGATCTGTTGTTAATGGTGTTTCGAGGATTCTTCTTTACTTTCTCTTTTTTAATAATAGAACAAATCCCTGAGCTACTCATCTCTGTCTCCCTCCCAATATTCTAAGACAGTTTCTCACCAAGTCAGTTGGTAGTCACCCCAAAAATTGGCTCTGTTTTCTAACTGCCATCTTTCCAACTGTGATTGAGCGTTTCATTTTTTAATAGGTAAAATTGACAGCAAGACCAATAAAACAGCTGAAGGACACGCCCACTTCCATTAAAAGCCTGCATTGTTACATTAAAGAAATACACTACAGAGTTAAGTCATGCCTGCCATGTGTATTTTAAAGCAGGTCATTAACAATAATTTTTAAATATTCATAAAGTTCTGTGGTTGGTGTAGTGATTGTAAGTGTTACGACCCCTACCACTCTTCTACTATTCAGTGTCTTTGCGAGTAAGCTTCCAATACTGTTCACAACGACTGCTGGGAATGCTGCTCTGAAGGCTGCTTTGCACAGGCTACCCATGGTTGGAGCGTGTTTCTGGGTTCTCCTCTGGCCTGTTTCCATTTCAAGATCTACTGTCTCATTTTCTCTGACAACAGAGGCAAATTTATTGTTTAAAACATGAAAGAAGACTTTGAGTTCCATTATTTTATTTCTTTGTTGTATTATTAATAAAATACAAGAGTCTTCCATGGGAGGCTTAACTCTGTATCAATTCAAATGAACAGAAAATGTATTGATTTTGATCAATGAGAATCAAGCCTGGGGAGGAGCTGGAATATGCTGCACATTGTACTAAATACAGAGTTTATTGGTGCATATTGCTAATTGATACATTACTCATGTAAATATTCTGGTCCATTTAGCAGATCTGACTTAAGTTGTAAAAAATATAGTTTTTTTAAACTTTTGTTGTTAAATAACGGTGAATCTATCCATGCAGAATTTATTCAATAAAAATTATCTATTTCTGCTTCGTATCAAGCCAAATTCAAACAAACTTTGAAAGACACCGCTCAGTAATTTTGATCTAAATTGTTTTATCTACTGTCATTTTACTCAATAAAGGTAAATATTTGTTAAGACATTATGGGTTTTTTGGTCCAGAATTTATCCTTCTAGATTGAAATGTTCTGAACAAAAAAATTAAGCTGTCTGTAAAATTAGCTCAACTCAAGTTTTGCAGTAGTAGTACAGAAAGACATCCTTACAATCCATCAGAAGTGGAAGTTCAGTAGTTACCAATGACACCAGGGCAGTAGAGAGAGCATAAAACAACGGTGCTTGTAGCATATAACACCACATACACATTTTGTGACACTTGTATCGTGTATTTAGCTCTCCCATCTTATACACCAACGGGTAAACGGGTTAGGCTTTTAATAAATAAAAAGCCCACAACTTAGGAGTATCATTTTCTGTGACATCTTTATTCTGAGGTTCATGAGTGGTCTGGAGCATGCTGAAATCTCCTGAATGAATAGTGTAAACTGATGTACAAGTTAGCTGTTCTGTGCACTACACCTATTAACTAACCTACTAGTTTTCCAAATTTAGTTTAGGAAAAATAAATCAGCCGATGAAACAGAAGATAACTTCTGTGTTTCCTCAAACATGCCTGTTCACACTCTGCCATCTTGATGTAAATAAGTTATTAGCATGAGTTTGAGATATGCTATAGGACTGAAGTGGTGCAGCCTAGGAATGCTATACATTCCTTCCCTCTGCTGACAGGGCAGTAATTTGTGACAGAAAAATATTTTGGCTACCTTAAGGCAGAGACCTCCCTGGAGAGCAGCCACTCACTCTTCTTTCTTTTTCTGTCCTTCCAACACAAAATGATTAGAGCACCCTCTAGCAAATAACTAAAATGTATTGAAAAATTTCCATTGTGTTCTAAAAATTTCTCTCAAAGCAAAGGAAGACCATCATTGAAGAGAAACAGACAAACCAAAACCAAAGAACCACTGGAGAATATAAATATCTGGAATTTTTCTAAAGAAGCTCAAAACTTTCTAAATATGATTAAGCAAATATGTCAGAGTGAAGATTATCAGGTGTAGGTCTATTTTCTTCCTTCCACACTTCATTTCATAACAAAATGAAGCATGAAAGTGTGTTCCAGATTCACATGTGAAATTACTGAACACTAAGACCTCATCCTAAATAGGTGTTTATATTTGTAGGCTCGTCTACACAGATGGTTCTCCACCTACACACATGTAGATGGTGTCCAGACACTATGGCATTATACCAAACCAATGGTATTATAACAGAATTTGCCCTTCCTTATGTATGAGCAATCAAAGTAGGTTACAACACTATTCTGTCCCTATTACTTATGAAGCAATTTAATACTTCAAAGCACCACAAAAACATTAACAAATTGATCTGGAGAGTCCTTTCTAAGTTATTCTACTGAAGTAAATTCTACAAAGTAGAAATTCTACATTCTACAACTATACATGTTGGAACAATTTTTGTGCTTTCATTTCATGCACTGGGGAATAAAATCTTCATTTATGTGACTTCCAGCCTAATTACTTCTGCATGAATTAGTTAAAGTGAATTAAGAAAACAACAGAACAATGCAAATGATGTCCATACAACAATATATTGCTTCTTCCCATTTGCAGCCTTCTTCACATGGCTGTGAACTAACTCCTTCCTCTCCATGGTGGGGGCTGTCAAGGTACCTAAGTTGCAGCTGACTACATCTACAGACAACCACCACCCCACAATTCCCCATTTTTGATGTAGCATTACATACACACAATGAAAACTGCCAAAAGATTCATTTTCTAAGGAAAATGACCCACTTTCAAAAATCAGCAGTTTTTTGTTCGAGGTGAAATATGAATATTTATATCTAAAAGTGATTATGCCAGAAGGAAACAGTCCAAATAGGATTACTGATGTGAGCATTTTACTTCAGCATCCTGAAGGACAATCCTCTAATAATTTTCCTAGCCCTCAAAACTATAAATTGTAGAACAGGTGGATACATGTGAGGAAAACAATGAAAAATTTATCTCTTTTAGAACCTTAAAAATGTGCCTTTAATGATTTATATCAGGCCATTTAATAATTGAATTTGCAGTAAATCGAGGGAACTGGGCAAGTTTGGCTTTGCAGTTAACAACTTTAAACCTGTTTCTATCTTTGCCATACGTTAACAAAGCTTTCTCATTGAGCACTATGGTGCAGGCCAGCAGAAACTTACTGTGAGGACACTGAAAACCAGTTCAAACCCAAGATCAGTTGCTCAAGGAGAGATCAATTCTGACAGCTCTTAATACAGCATACCTGAAGAAAATAAGCCAAACACACCCACCCACCACCCCTCAAAAAAAAAAAGAAAAAAAAAATTACATAATTACATCAAGATGTTCTTTCTATCTACATTATGTTGCATGTAGATTCAACAGAAAGCAAAACTGTTTGCTAGTCTTTGATCAGCCTTCTTTGAACTGATCATCCTGCTGCAAGGAGCTTATAACACCCCAGTTTAATACTAAGGCGTGTTTGTTTGCAAACTATGTACTGTTAAAATATTGCATCTTACAATGTTTAAAGTTACTATTAGCTTAAAATTGTTTTTAACTGCTTTTATGGGGAGAGGAACAGGGGTCCTGCAGAAGCTTGCTTTCTTCCCTTCCTGAAACACACGACTTAAGCAATGCCATTCCACAGCACTTGCACAAATAGTACTGCCTAATGAAAAAACTTTTATTGCCTTGTACATATTTTTCCTTTAGAAGACTAGAGTATATCTGAAAGTTTTTCCACATACAGGAAGAACTTAAAAACACAATCCTAAAAAAGAAATCTTTTCAAAAATTAGGTGGTGTACTGGGGTGATGTTTATACATAGCTACAGTCTATATGGACAGTAGGGTGCTACCATGTCCATGTTTGTAGTATCAAATTGCTTATATTTACTATTAAAGTAACTCTTTGCATAACCTAGGTGGTTTGTAAACAGAAATTAATTTATCTTCAGTTACCTAATCACCTGATGAAATACTCAGAGCCATTTTTAATTGATCAGGGATCTGGCACAGAGCTGTAAAAGGCTTTAGTAAGTACATCCAGTGAATGACAGGAAAATAGGAATTAGAATTCAGAGCAGATCCTAACTTCCAGACTATGATTTTTTTTTTTTTTTACCTACTCACTGAACAAAATGTGCTGTGAAAGTGTTCAGTGAAGATAGAATATGGTAAAATATTAAAAGGAAAAATACAGACAGTAAACTTTTTTTTCCCCTCTTTCAATAAACTTCACAATGAAGATGACCAAAACTGTAGTTCTCTTGGCAACTTGCTTCAAGGAGTACCCTTGCAGTTCCTTACTCCTCCCAGGCAACTGAAAATCATCCTGTGAGCAGCTGGGAAGGTTTAGGGTGAACAACAGAGATCAATGTATTGTAAGCATAATAAAATTTAAAGCCAGCCTTTTGGGGACTCTAGTTAAAAAGAAAGCTCCCTTGTTCCCTTTGTATTTTTATCATTTCAGCAGCACTGGAAATCAAACCTTCAAACATGAATATCCCTGCTCTGAAGGTTGTCCACATTACTGAGCATCCATGTGCTTTCTCTACACTGCCCCAGTGTGCTCATATGTCCTCTTTCACAGCATCTGGGGGAATACCTCCTGGATCACCTTAGGTCGGGGGTGGAAAGGACCTTGGAGATCTTCAAGTCCACCCCCCCGCCAGAGCAGGATCATACAATCCATCACAGGTCACACAAGAACACATCCAGGCAGGTCTGCAAAATCTCCAGAGAAGGAGACTCCACAACCTCTCTGGGGAGTCTGTTCCAGTGCTCTGTGACCCTTAGAGTAAAGTTGTTGTTCCTCATGTTAAGGTGGAACCTGCTGTGCTCCAGCTTACATCCATTCCCCCTTGTCCTATCACAGGACACAAGTGAGAAGAGGCTGGATCTTTTTACTGAAACTCTTATGACTCCTCCTCAATCAACTGTGCAAAATCCCATTTGCAGATGGGATAAAGCACATAAGTTGCACAAAAACACTGGAGCTCTTAAGCTATTTAGTTTGCATCCTTAACTATAGACTGGCATCTTCCAGCTCATAGTTATGCAAAATTCACATCTGAATCCATATCTTCAGTGAACAGCCTAGTCAAGGACTAAATTATGTCATGTAAGATGTACATGCAAGGACTGTAATAGGGCTCAGAATTAATTTTAAGTTCAAGGGTTAACCCGCATCTTGATCACAAACCCTGTTATGGCAGGACAGCCCCTATAGCCAAAGACACCCAAAGGAATCAATACAAGCAGCAGACATGGCTGCCCAGAATGAATGATCAGGGAGTCCCACTAGCAACACAGCGGAGACCAAAGAGAAAGTTTTTGGTGGAGTTTTGAAGTGTAACTAAAACTCACACATGAAGCTGGACATAAGAAAGGCTTTAACATCCACAGCACCACATCCTGAAGGAGAGATAAGCACCTTGCATAATATCACTGCAGTTTGCTAGAATGACTGGCATCCCAATTCAAGCTGCTGTGAGCACAGGGACACTACTGCTGTACTCCAGCTACTGTCTTCTCATAGGTAAAAAACTACCTACAATTAGCTGATAGGATTTCAGGCCCTATCACAAGTCACTTTTGTGTTGTATACATTAAGTGGTGTGTCTTTCCCAGTTTTAAAACCTGCCTACTTTTCCAGATACATGATGGAAAGAAGCCATTAATAAACTACCACAATGCAATGACTACACTGTTATTCAGAAGTGGCTGATTGAAAGGGTAAGTGTAAAAAGATATTTTCCATTCTTAATACAGACTGCTAGCCAGAGCAGCAAAGGTGACTGTCAAACCCTGACAAATTCAGTGACAGTTTGGTGTGTGCATTTGTAGAGAAGTTCATACAGGAATATGAAAACTCCTGAGAAAAGCTAGGTTAATTCTACAATAAAATATACAATTTTATTTCTCTTTCATTAAACTTCAGAGGCAGCTTTGCTATTGGGAATTTTTGATGATTACTCAGTGTTTGCACCTAGACTTCTTTTAGGATTGCATGCATCTGTTTTAAGAGCACAAGTCAGTCCTTCACTGGCTACTTGTCTGAGACTACATAGTTAACCAAGAGTTTTCAAATGCTCAATGCACTGAAGAACATTTCTAGGTTATTTGTGTTCTCATCTATTACTGTTTGTTCCTAAAGTAACACCTTAGAAGTGACTAGTTGCATCCAATGGTGCCTTTCTGTAGCTACCATTATAACGGAAATTCTGAATTTTTTGCAAGCTTTAGCTAGCATTCAGCATGACAGTTTATGAAGCCATATGCCACTCCATCATCTTTCTGCATTTCTTGGAGGCTTTCTCTCTCTGTATATGCCTGCATGGGAGTGCATGTTCTTCACTCAATTCACACACATCATTGAACAGCAAGAGCACATATCTAGGCCCACAGCAGGGGCGTTAATTAACTGTACAAGAGACAGAGGTAGCTCTAGAGCTTTCTTTTACATGTGTAAAGACAAAGGGAGCTGACACTCAAGTGAAAATGGAGTAAGCTTTGCATTCCATACTTCCTCATGAAAAAGACACGTGCACACACAGACACACAACAAACAAAACCAAAATGAAACCCCACAAAAACAAAAACCAAAATCAATTTCGCAGCAGCTCTAGACTAGACCTGAGAAAGAAAGATCTCATCTCAAATGGATGGAACACCAGAACACTCAGTTTAAGACTCTTTTTCAGACTGGGATAATACCTTGCAGATGGACAAATGAAAATATTTATCTCCTTGTCCCAGGTCCTTATCAGATTAATTACAGTTAAGAATGGCTGGATACGCAAGAGAACAGCACTGGTTTGTTACTTCCACATTAAGAGTTCGCAGACAACACCGTAACAAAAACCATTTGCATACAGCACCACTCTTCTTGGTGCCAGCAGAGCTGCAGCAATGTTAATGCCCTGAAAGAGCTATAGAAAAAGAAAAAAAAAAAATGAAACCAACAGTGTTTTCAAAACATCTTCCTGAAATGCTGCAACAGTGGGAGTCTTCCAGCTCAGGAAAATAAATTGTCAAACATATGAGTGAATATATTAAGACTGATGGCACATGCATTTTGTTCAGACAGGGATACTAAGTAATACAAATGGGAAAACAACTGTTATACTTCTATTCAAATAATGCAAGTCCAGGCCATCAATCTTTTTGGGGAGACTGGTATCATTCTGTATTCATGAAGTACATAAGCGCTTTGAGCAGGAGGATGGACTAGACAACTTCTGGAGCTCCCTCTACCTACAGTTTTCCATTCACCATACCCCATCAAAACATCAGTTATGTTATCGGCCCTGAATGCACATTACAAAAATAAAACTTGCATTACATGCTCTTGTGGGTACCTTATGCCTGAGCTTCTCTGGTTTTTTCACATTCCCAAGTCATAACAATCTTACTTCCTATCAGTGAGGCATAACTCACTTCTGAGAAGCATCCTGTATGAGTTTCTCTGTGTCCCTAGAGTTGACCTATGTGCTCTATTAAGCCTGAAATTTGAGGGGGGGAGGTGTAGACTATCATAAATTTAAGCTAGGTACAAAGGATGTTTCAAACTTCCTCCCTGTAAATAAGCCTACCTCTGCCTAGTGTCAGTGTGCATCTGAGAGTTTCCTCTCATTAGACTGGGAGGATCTAGGCTGACGATAGGAGGAGACAATATTCTAAGAATTTCTTATCTCACTGTAGTAGTTGTGGTAGCTTGGTGTGAGAGGAGGAAATGTTTGCTTGTATTAGGGCTCCATTATATAAGTCTTTGTCATTTACAGAAAGAACGTGATTGCACGAACACACCAGTGAAAGATTATTGAACAGCAAGTTAAAATTTCACAGCTATCTTTCCTCTTAAAAAGCCTTACCAATCACCCTGCTACCATATAAAGCAATTATGACAGGGAAATTGCAGGGGGGGCAGAGGAGCAGAAAAATCAGAGGCTCCCTTGCTTGGAAAAAAGCAGAAAACCTCTTAAAAGTGCCTGCCCCCAAAGGCAATTTAATGGTTGGGGGTGTGTGTTTGGTTTTCTTTGTTGTTTTGAGGGGGGTTTTTTGGGGGTTTTTTTGTTTGTTTGATAGTTTGGGTTTTTTTTTTTTTTTTTTTTTGTTTTGTTTTTGGTGGTTTTGTTTTGTTTTGTTTTTTGGGGTTTGTTTGTTTGTTTAAACCTACACCTGTGACCAACCAAATCACAATGTCCCTCTTCTTCTGCTTTAGCATTCCTTGAGTTTCTTTAGTAGTTTTTAATGATAAGTGATAAATGTGCTAATCAAGAGTAACTGCTCTGCACTGATCCAAAATATAAAGATGACCTATAGCATTAGAACTGGAGATAGCCTCTAGAATTCTTGATTCTGAAAGTGATTTTGTGCAAGTTGTACTACTACCTTTGTTACTTTGAAATATGAGTGCAGAAAAGTCATCTTCTTGAGTAGCTCGATCCCTACATACACTGAAAGTCTACAACAACAACAACAAAAAAACACTGCACCAAAAAACCTCCAAACAAATAATTTTACTTTTTTATTTGTTAAATAAAAAACCTGAGAACATAGAAGGAAAAAAACCCAACATTGTTTCTATTCCAATTAATGCATAAAACCATCTCAACACTTTTTAACCAAGCTCCAAGTACAGGACCACTTCTCACCACTGAAAACAAAAGCAGCTGTGGAAAATTCACATCCCTTTTGGTAGAATTTAGAAGTTTCCTCCCTTTTTTATAATTAAGCAACAGGAACAAGGATACTCACAGTGGATTTTCTGTTGTCTATGAATAGTTTTATTCAAAACCAGAGATTATCCCATAAGCAAAGGCTTTAACTGTATGAGACTTTGAAGACACATTGTTGCTTTTTGGTTGGTCACAGTGTTCATGACTGAAACACTCAGTACTTGCAACTTAAGTTCTTAGCCAGAATTTAAAGGTAGTGTCTGGCTAACTCAGTTTGAAATTTCCTAACAAAAATCATAATGCCTTAGAGCTCGGGTTGATCTCTGCTGTCAAAGAGCTTCCAAAAAGTCTTCTCAGCTGTTCTTCCTACATACAACTGAAACACGATAAATTTGGTGCCTTGGAAGCACAACACTGGAAGCACAATACTGGAACCACTGGTTCCAGAGGAAGGCGAACTCAAAGAAGTGCAGCCTGACTTCCTTCATGCCTGCTCAGTGCTTCAGTAACTCCAGATAATGACACTACAAAGTGTTATCAGCCCAACCACAGGATGTTCTTAAATAGATATTTCTTCAGCAACCTGCTTACAGTCTTTAAAGGACCATTAGGAAAAGACAAGGAAAATGGTAGATTTTAAAAAGTAGGTTTGGGGGTTATTTTTAGAAGATGAACATTTATCAAAAAAGAAGGTTCTTCTCTAGTCCGAGTTACCAAAGGTCTGTTGCAAAAATAAAAGTACAAAAGCTTCTTAATAGCAGGCAACATAGACGGAGATCAACTCCTCCTATAAATTATATACCACACATCAATTGACTAAATGATTTACTGAAATGCACTCAGCCCTACAAAATAAAAGATTTCAGTACAATCTGGATTTTTAAGACCAGCAAGGTTAACAAAATGCATTCAGGGCAGGGAGGAACAAGCAACTTTTAAAGATACTTTCTTCTTTCTTTGTTTCCTAAAGAACTTAAATTTGACTCCTTAGCAAAGCAGTTTAAATACAAATTGCCAAATTAAATTACCGAAGGTCTTATGATGAGCAATTTTTATTTCCCCTGCATGTCTCAGACTGGGGTTGAAATTAAGTCCACAACCCATTTCTCCCTTCATACAGAAGTTTATGGGAGATTATATGACCAATTAGTCACACCCTGTCTTTTTAAGGAACAGACTTCAACTCAGGAGGTCTTAGAATATTTAATATTGTTTGAGACATGTAACTAAACATAGAGAAACCCCAAGTACTATAAGTGGTAACATGAACTTTTTATCTCAGCATTTTCTAGTCTTAATCAGCATATTGCATGAGCAGATCATTAATATTTTAAAGGCAAATAAAGGATGTAATGAAATTTTGGAGACATCTGACCCACTAAAATATTTTTGAAAGCTAAGGCTCAAAATGACTATATGTGTCAGTTAAGTGGGTCTCCTGCTAACTCAGGAGAGGTCAGAAGGGAAGCTAACTCTCTGCTAAATGCCATAATACACATACTGTTTAAAAAACCACATTCCTGAAGAGAGAAATTATATATACTTTAAAAACTAGCAAAACAGCCACCTTTCAAAGATACAAGTAAAGTATGAAGGCGAAGGAGATTGTATTACCTGCAAGGCTTCAAATGATCAACAATTCTCATTCAGCAACTTCTGAATAATTCGAAACCCACAATGATTATTCCAAGAAGTACATCATTCCACATAGCTAAATCCAAATGATGTAAAACCCATTATGAAATGATGGAATAAAAAGTGTCTGCATCACTTCGAGTGGATAGAAATAAGCAGGATTAAAAAAAAAAAGGCAAAAAACTTGTATACCTTTTGCCATCTGAAAGTGCTACACAGGTTACTGAATATGCACTGTACCCTAGTGCCAGTGCTTTGAGAGCGTGTCTAATTATCATAGAGGATGTGCAAGCCTAATAAATACTCTTGTTCCAAAGGAGTTTAATTTAAAAGTAGCATTTATATTCAAGACTGAAAAGCAGAATAAAAGCAATACAATATTTCAAGTTCAAAACTTTCTGCTTGAACAAGATGACAATAACTGCCTCTTACTATTCAAATATAAAACCCAGCATATTATACATGGAGTTAAACCTAGCACTGCCATATTGTTTGACATTATCACATAAAAAAAAATTCAGGTACACTGTATTAGTATCCCATGTAGTGCCACACCTGTGCTGCTGCAGGGCCATCGTACTTAACACTTGGATTGTTCTTGACAAGAAATTTAAGGTTTAGGGACCTGAAACATTTTTGTATTACCACAATGCACTTTCCTAATGCAAAGGATAAAAGCAATGCATTTGCATTTACTACAAACCCGAACACACACACCAAAATTATCAGCTGTGTTTTAACTGGTTTATCCAGGAAAAATGCACTGTAGAGCATCAGCAAGGTAAACTCAGGTAGTATAGCTGTTTCCAAAATTATTTGCCTATTTATTTCCCCCTCTCTTAAGTGCTTTAGTTTTAGGACTAGAATTACATCTAGCAATTTTTGGTGACCTCAGAAAAAATCCTCTGCTTGCAGATCCATCAAGATCACAGGCTAGCTTGTCTAGCAGACCATTGTGCTTGCCTGCAGTTGGCATGTCTGTTTGACTTCTTGCAGTATCCAGAGACATTTGCATCCTAAATCGTTCATTTCTGCGGGTTCTTGAAGAGTTTACTCTCTGTAGTTCTCCATGTAAATTTAAAAGCCTTCAGATTACTAAACTAAGAAGAATAAGACAGACAAGGCTAAAAATTAAAATGGTTTAATATTTTCAGTTAACTGGACACTTGTTATAGGATTCCTTGGATTTTGAAGTCTGAATTGACACACTGAGGGCCTGGCCCAATGCTCCTGTTAATAGGAGATGCACGTAGCTCTAAAATCTACACCCTGGGGTTAAATATCCAAAGTGATCTAGTATCTGTAGTATCTGCATTTCTTATCCAACTGTATTGCATTTTGATAAAAAATTAGGACCTTTGCAGAAATTTCATTTTTGACTCTTGAAACTCTCAGACAACTGCCACACAAATACTTGAATGCTTTTAAAAGTAATGTGGGAGAAATTATCAAGTCTTTCACCCGTTCTCCATAGAAAACTGTTATAAACTCCAAATCTATTTTGTGATAGTCATGTCTAAGTGAAAATTTAAAGGAAATTAACATACACTGTTACGTTTAAAGACAAAATCTTTCACATATTTTTTGTCTGTATCTATAAATATAAATACAAATTAGTCTCATTTGCTTTTGAAGTAGTAGTCTAGTATCTGCTTAAAATGAATCTTCTCCATTTCAGCACTAAATTTTTTACCAAATATCCTTTACACAGTAACAGCTGAAGTTCTTAAAGGTATGTTAAAAGCAGACCTACAATAAATTTTTGTCCCAAATCCCAATATTTTGATAGGTAACCAAAGAACAGGGTGGAAGTTCAAAGCAGGGAATAATAATAATTTCTCTAAAGAATAGTGGAATTGTTTGACACTTACATGACAACCAGTTCCTCTACAGAGGGACACTTTTTCCAGAAGATATTAAAGCACTAGGCCCAGTCTGGTAGCAAAGGGAATTCTAACAGTTAAGAGAAAGGTTTTGCTGCTCTTCATCCATTTAAAATGGACAATTTCAACACACTAAAGTGACCCAGTAACTAATTTCTGAAAACTCTTGCTGTATGGAAGAAACATCTATTGAACCAGTCTTCAAGTGCAGGATTCCTGAATATTACAGAAGACAAGATGTTGAGAAAGTAGTTCCTACATGGCAGGTTGAACTGAATCCTGGAGAGTCAGTAAGTTACTGTCATGTGGGGAAAAAAAAAAACAACCACACACACCCAACACCCACACACAAAACCAAAAAACCCCAACAACAAAAAACCAAAAAAAACCCCCCACAAAACATACACACCAAACCAAAAGAGAAACACAAAACTTAGAAATTGAAAAGCTGCTTCTGTTTCCAAGTTTCAAACAGAAAACATATTAACTTTAGGCCACACAGTTTTAATCACCCAGCAAACAAACATTAGTAGCTTAGTGTTCTGGGTTGCTGTAAAATTGCTTCCCCCAAATAATTTACTTGAAGAATGGGATATTTCTGTTTCTTGAGATATATGAAAAAATTTAGAATTGGAGAATTCGAGAACATAGTTTTGCCCAAGCTGATCACTGAAGCATTTGTTACCAGTCCAAAGGTGCACATGGAGCTTTTGATGCTAGAAAGTTGCTGACAATCAGGCATTTCCACACCACTCCGGGCTGGCCACAACTCTAAGGGACAGAGCACTGCTCTGAAAAGCTGCCATACTAGAACAAAATGAAGCAATTTATGAAGAGATGCATGGATATGGAGCAAGACTCCACAGGCTGAAATACTGCCAAGTATTCAAATTTTCCTAAGTCTAAAATAAAAGGATAGCCACTCGCTGTTCTACAGGACATTAACCAGCTCTAAAGCACACATCTCAAAAATTCACATCACATATTAGAGTTCCTATTTATTTTTTCCTCTGTTTATTTTTCCAAGGTAAAATAAGGCAAACAAATTTTGTTTTCTATAAACAGTACAAAAACCATCACTGAGGTTTTATTTATTGGGTAAGGAAGAAGCTGTCTTACTTCTCCTTGCTACACAGGTCAGCTTGGCTCCAACTCTTTTACACGCCAATATCCCTTTAGTATGGCACACCATCAACATTTTACTGAGGAAATCTTGAGGGGGGGAAAAAAAAAATAAAGGTATCACAACTACTTAGCTGTTTCTAACTCACCTCACCTAATCTTGAAGGGAGTTCACAGGACAAAGAAGAAATGCTCATCACAACTCAAGGGCTTTTCTCCCTGCTAGCTTTCAAAAAGTCTACTGTAAGAAGACATTTAGAATTTCTCACTATTCAAAAAAGAAAGAATGGAACAAGAATTCTTCTTCATAGAATACATCAGATAAATGTTGTAGGAAAAACAGGTAATAAACTCACAGGAGTTGACTGAAGCCTAATCTTCCTACAAGTATCTATAGTCAGTGGAGGGAGGGCTGGGTCCTCAAAGTCAACACGGAAGACCAAGAATTAGGTTCCCTTGTCTGAATTGCTCCTGAGAAGTACTTTCTCTCTACCCCTGTATTGAGCCCCATAACAATTCAAACCTCATTCCAGCAAAACTTACGTTGGAATTCGGCACTTGCCACTGCCTAAATCTCTACCTGTTATGTTACAGTAAAGGGGGAAAGTCAAGAAAAACAGCTTGCACATCAATACCAGCTTTGACACACTTAGCATGTAGGTTTTCTTGGCGTGTGGGTTTTTTGTTTGTTTGTTTGTTTCAATTAGATTTATTACTCTCGGAGATTTTCTTGTTTCCTCCATCATGCTATCTGGCCTCCACCACTACCACCTGTCTTCCCTGACACCTCATATCATGTGTGTCTGCTACCTACTTAATGTAATGCAACAGTAGAGGAAAAGTTGCTTTAAAGAAAGTATACACTTTTGGAAGTTTCTGAAAGTCAGAACAATTATTTTAAAAGGTAACCCAGAAATGAGTACAATACTGAAAGGAACCAACTATATATAACGCCCACAAATAGTCAAATTCACATTGACTTGACCCACATTTGAAGAAAATAAAACAATTATTTCAATGGACAGAAAAATGTACACCAGGAACTGCAGTGAACAATGATGTTTCCTTGGGATGAAAACTGCGCTGTCTCCCCACATGTCAATATAGAAATGAAAGCACAGAGATTTATTGAAGCCCCATCAAGGGCACTGTTACCCTTTAATCCTTATGGGTCTTTCTCTCTTTTAGCCTTTCAAGGCCCAAGCCTATCACAGTCTCCACAATAAAGTGAGAAAACAATGTCCACAGTGACTAGAGCGATAAGGACAGATACCATTTATTGAAATAGAAAAGTGAAACCCTAAAACAAACTTGTATACAAAAAAAAAAAATCTACATGCGTTTGGCCCTCTCATGCTTCCATAGTACACCATCTTCTCTCTAAATCACTTCCAGAAAGGCACATTTCCTCTCAATTTGTCTAGTATCCCCCACAAAGGACCCCCAGTCTACCTGGAAAGGGCCAGTACAACTAACGGAAACCAGTTCCAAACTGGCCCTATGGAAGCAGTGTAATGTATCACATTCACATTGGTCCTTTTCAAAAGTAAGCATGAGGAGTTGAACCAAGTGGTTCCACAATGCACTTTGTGGGTGTAACTTTAACACTTACGTTGGAAAGTATCACCTAACACTGACTACTCTAGTCAGTCTTGTTCTTGGCACAAGAATATGATAATTTTTTACTAATAATATTTTAGCCCATAGCTGTATTTCATTCAGTTAGTCACAGTGCAAAAAGTGGCTTATTTTCCAATGAAGTATCAGGCAGCAGGGAACAAAGAGCAAAGACAAATTTTTGCCTGCATTCTAAGCCTTAGACACATTGTCTTTTCTCCTTCCCAAAATTCTGCACAGCTTTCAGAAGAACAGGAGACCAAACAACTTCAATAGAAACTAAAGATCCATAAGACTCTGAAAAGTAGATCCCTGGATTTGATTTCCCTCCTAATATCAATATACTTGGAATAAATCTAAATACTGTTTCTGTGGCTGTGAAGTGGTTTCACTGAGGCAGGAAGAATGGGCTATTTTAATCTGTTTTCATTTACAAAAATTCATTAGTAGATTTAATCCCTTTCCCCAGCCTCCAACTAAGCAGCCTTTAAGGGTGCTACACAACACATCCTAAATCCCAGTCATCACAATCTTATCTTTCACCTGTCTTTCCCCCAAGTATAAAAGGGAAAAGGGAACAGTAAACCTTGAAATAACCACTGATGTGCAAGGTTATCCAGCAAGTCAAAACATGCAGGAGCACCTAATAACCAGCTCTCAACATCAGTAGGAGATTTTCAAGGAAATACTGTATCTGGACAGACCATTTTCTAACTACAATGTTGATTTTCAAGCAGAGCAAGCTATTTTGAAGTTATACCCTGGCTTAGATGATGGTGAAAATATCCAGAATACCTTATCCAACTAGGCTCAATTAAAAAAAGTTCTTGGTCTGCATCCAAATCTGGCTTAAATACAGCCTGAGTTAAAAAAAAAAAAAAGAAAGAAAAAAAAAAAAAGAAAAAAAGTTGAGCCAGAAAAGTCAGTAGTAAAGGAAGGGTGAAGTTATGGAGAGTTTTTCTTCTTTTTAATGATACCACGAAATGGTCACTTGCACTTCCTGCACTAAGTTACTCTGGTACTGACATATATTACATAAGCAAAACTTAAGTTCACAAACCAACAATGTGAAGTCCAGGTGGAGGTACATTAAGAGAAGAATAGGAAATCCAAGTTTAAATGCCAGAATGGTTTAATCATTATTTAAGCATGACAAAAGGTCTGAGAAAGCATAGCAATATTTCAGTCATATGTAAATGATTACGACATCATTTTTGCAACAGAGTTTGGGGCAAAAGAGGCAGCAGCCTCTTTACAGCATATGGTAAAACATGTTTCAGGTAAGATTTTCTAATAATGTCTTCAAAAAACCTCCATAAAAATTCACCTTTACTATGATTGACAAGCGTTCAAGATGAACAGTCTCACAGGATGAATTTATGCACATTACCAATCTTTTCATTACTCAGTTATGGTACCTGTAATAAATATAGCAACATTAATGCTTAAACCTATTCCTGACAGTTTTTGAAGACTTAAATAACAAGTTTCCTTTGTCAGTCTAAACCATATGTTTACATTTATTCAATGATACAAAACCATGGTTAAATTACACCACCACTCTTAAAATTCCCCCTGCACCCCCTAATACACTTTCCCATTGCTTGCTATTTAGTGCCAAGGTTAAAAGGAATTTCACCCTGAACATACAGGATTTACAATAATCTCAACTACCTCAAATTTGCTGTAAACTTCAAATGCAAGAAAAATGTCCATAGTTTTGGCTATTCATAATAATAAGAGATAAACTTGTTTTTATAAAGTGTATTTTTTATAGTTATATTCTACAAATGTGACTATTCTTCACAGTCAAGTATGGTAAACTTTTTCCCCAATGAAAAATAAAACCACAAGTATCCCTATGCTAACAAGTATTTTGGAGTACTTCTTCCTACAAGTGTATACAGCTCTTCAGAAATCAAAGTAATGAGATCCACTTTATTCTTGGAATATCAAAGTTAAATGCATTAGAATACAAGTCTAGTTCTTACAAGATTGTTTGCTTGAAGATTCAGTGAATTCCACCACAACTAGAGTAAGAGGCATTTTAATTTCATCTTCAAATACAGGGTAAAGAGACATGACATTTCTTTAGTATAAGCTTATCACCATCACCTTTTTACCATATGGTCAGGGGACTACACCAGTAACCTTTCTTTCACATTTAAGGTAGAATGTTGCTCCAATCTTACTAAGAAATTGTGATAAGGACAGATGTAAAAATACCTCTGTATTTAACATGATATTGCTATGGTTTTTCTTTTTTTTCCTTTTTTTTTTTTTTTTAAACTATGAAGGGAAAGAAGCAGAAAAAAAGTATTACTTCAAGATTACAACCCTCCTGCTCATTTGTGTTAGCCCTACTCTACCTCAATCAGTCTTTTGCTGATGTCACTTGTAACTATCTCTACCCCACCTCCCCAAAGTAAAAAAGTACATACTGATAAACTTTCTCAGGGAAACATTTAAGAATACAGTCTTTATGTTTTTTTATTTTAAGAAGTATATTTAACCCAGACAAAAGTCAAGTAGTGATAGGTAACTGTGGGTAAAAATCTATGAAATAGAATGCTAAAGGAAGACACTATCATAGAATACAAAGCAGAGTGCTAAGACTGTTACTTTCCTACAAAGACATGAAAATATAATAAAAAACAATGCTACAAGGCAACAGAATTAACTCAGATTTACAACTCAAATTCATATTTGGTAATGAAAACTGTTTTGCAGAAAGTTACTCTCGACTTCTCTTTACTGAAGAGCGGGGTGGGGGAAGAAAAGGAAAATAGTTTTAAAACCATTGTATTCAGGGTTTCCAAACTATGACACATCCATAGCTGAAGAACAAGACTGTTAAACTGAGTTCACCTTATTGCCCACAGATCAGAAAAGTAAGGTAAGCACAGTTTGGGATTCTGTAGCAATAATGTAGAGAGAGTAGTAGAAGAAAAAAATTACCTGAAGGATTCGTGTTTCCCGTGCTTTAAATGTAAATTATATTCAAAAATGTTCTTTCTCTCTTTGAAGTCTTTCTTCCATATAACACAATCAGTATATATTGCTCCATCATCTCTCAGGTGAAATAAATCAAAGCATTTGTTTTCACCTCTTTCAGATTTTCAAAAAACATATGAATGTATGACAAACTTTGTGCTGTAACAATTTAACCCCGCGTCAGCTCACAAATTTCTTTAGGTGTAAGCCTACATGCTGCACAGCCTACTTGCTTTCTTTTTGTCCTTTGCCAGATCTTTTCAGTTTCACAAACTTCTGAACAGAGCTGTCGTTATTCTCAGCAAGAAATCTAAGCCACTATGAATCACTGCAGCGACAGGCAGCAAGTGTCAGCACTACTCTCACAATGCTTCAGAAACGGAGAGAAGTCCTAAAGGAACTAAAAGCCTATAGCTAACCTACCACTAACTTGGTTCTTGCACAAGTCTTCACGCAACTTCATTAAATAAGAAAGTAAAGTGGCACGTTGGGATGACATAGCCTCTCTAACAACATGGTCTCAGCTCCACACCACTGTCTCCAAGCAGGCACACCACACAGGCTGAAACATTAGTTTTTCACACTTCATTAAAAGCTTATCACACAGTGACAATTATGCCTCCCATAACTGTCCACAGTGGAGTTAGGCCCTCAGAGTTTATTTATTGGACATCAGACATGAAGACTACTTACTTGGCTCTAAATAAGAGTATGGATAATATGTTGCACTCCTCCTTAAGATATGCACTGCACAATGCAAAGCATTTATTTACTATGCAAAACTGCACATTTCTCCATGCTGTGTGCAAATTAAACTTTTGGATAATATTCTACTCATAAAACAATCAATGAGAATTATTCTTCCTAAAGAGAAATGAAAGTGAGAACGGGGGGGGGGGGCTTTGTTGTAGTCTCTAAAATGCTGCCCAATTCTGCACAGCTAAGGCACAGATGTCTATACAACAGATTCCTACAAATAAGAGGGAGCGAGCGTATTTCTGCACTGGGAAGTTGTTGGGTTTTCCCCCTCCCCAACAAGAAATCACTTTTTTCCATGACCACTGCATTTTAGCAGCCATACTACTTTGACAACACTATCATCTGGGATACTGACAGCTCTGGGGTCCAGTGGTAGATTTGAACTTCAATAACCACAGACAAGTTCACTGTTCTACTGATAATCAAAACCATAAATATACAAAGAAGGAAAATGGACTGTGACTTCATATTGACTGTATTCACTGTGTTGTGGAAGTGAAGCGGAAACTTATTTTTCTCTTTTTGGAAACTTAGTCCACATTCATCCCCAGACAAGTGTGCTTTAGTACTCCGAGACGTAATTTTCAGCAGAAAAGATACAGCTGAGTTCCTGGTGATGGGCAATTTAAAATACATCTTACTATAGATCACTCAAGTAATACAGCTTTAAAGAGTTACAAATCCAAGTTTAAAAGTTACAGTAAGATATACTTACCTCTTTCCTACCCTCCACTCACTATCTCCCTGCCTGTCACTGCTGATCATGTGAACTGGTAGTCAATATGACTTGCTTCGTGGCATCAAGACAAGCTAATTTTGGAATTACCATGGGCCTCCAGCACTTAGAGAATTCTGAAGTTGCTTGCCATGAGACACAGCCACATGTGGCGGCTCATGCTGCTTTCAGAGAATAAATCATCTTTCAGAGAGGCATGACATCACATCAGCAAAACCTCTGGTTTTGTTTAATTAATATTCTCGTTAAATAATTTATTATCCTTACATGTTATTTCCTAGACGTACAGTTCCACCACTAAAACATATTATCATTTTTTAATAAACAAAATTTCTAGCTAAATGTTAATCACTGTCTGCCCAATTCCTTAGGAAAGGTAATCCTCAAAACAGAACTCTTGCAGATAATAACAGATGAACGTAGGTAACTAGATGTGACACTGATGCATAACCATATTCTTACCTGTGCACATGTTCTAAACTTTCCCCACTTCAAAGGTGTTATCTATTGACTTAATTTGGTTCTGTTAATGACACAACAGCAATACAGTTAAGAAACTGCTGAAGTCACTTTACTGGGGGGAAGAGGGGAGGGCCTCACACTCATTGCGTATGAGGGGTTTTTGTGTGTGTGTTATGATTTTACTTTTTTAATAAACATAGGGAACAAGTTTTGTAGATCTCTCTGTGTTATTTATTTTACTTCTAGTTCTCCACAAGAAGCATCTTCAAGTTCCCCAATCTTTCTACTAAGCATTCAGATTTAATTATTACTCACACTTTACACCTGTCAAAAAGAATTCCTACCAGAAGGCAAATAAGAAAATTGTGGTATAATTTATCATGGTAAAAAACACACAACTAATTATCAAATTATTTATTAGGTACCCATAACTGACATGAATTTAGTTGGTGTAGACACACAGAAAAATTCCAGCATGCTCATCCAGGTGAACAGTGTGGACTAACTAACACAAAATTTAAAGATCTGTCTAAAACAGAATGGTCTGGTTTAGATTCTAGTTTCAAGATAATAAAAGAAGTGAAAAGATTAATTCATTTTCCCAGCTCCCTTAATATAAAACACTAGTTCCAACACAAGAAAAATTATGATAGCTTTCACTGATTATACTACTTGTTTGTTTAACAGACTTGCAATAACTCATCCTATCTTTTGTGGAGAAATCAAGTAAAAATCCAAAGTGTCTGGTTGCCTGCACTTATTTGTGAAATTAAAAATTTAACAGCTCTCTTGGAAGCTGGGAAAAGAGACATCTTTAGAATAGAGTGTTAAAAATACACCTTTGTTTCCCTACCTGTTTCTCACTCAGAGCTGTGATTTTGGCTTGAAGTTCATGAAGCTGTTTCTTCAAATCAGCATTCTGATTAGAAAGAAAAAATATCTGTGAGAAAGATATTCCATTTGTTAACACAGAGTAGTAGCAGGAAGGTGTAGTGTTTTTTTGTTGTTGGTTTGTTTGTTTGTTTTTTAATTCTTTTTTGTTATTTTATTTTGCATAGTGTACTACAAACACAGCACCTCTGGATATACACCAAATAATATTCAAGAGGCTCAACAAAGCCTTACTTAAGTCACTGAGTGCAACAATAATCAGAGGACCTTTCTAGCACTCAGAGACAACCCATTTCATTAAAACATCCATTAGTGCTTACTGCATTATAAAGCACATTTGTACATTTCATCAAGCTTACAAATTAAATGAGAAATGTTTGTTAATATGTAATACAGTAGTATCATGTATACAACAGCACGCTACGGTACGTTACCTAAAGTATTCTCACCTATCTATTATCATACATTTAACTGGGTAGGGCATCAGCAAATGTAGCGATTGTATCTTAATTGACACATGCCAAATAAAGGTAAACATATCTAACTCTTCATTTCCATTTATATTTATGCCTTCGACTGTATTTAAGAGAATTACATTTGCCTTAGCACATCATTCATATCAGTACTTAGCTTATAATACCTTCTTAAGTTTAAGATTTGAAAGCTGATGCAGTCAGAAAATTTTTTACCAGGACTATTTCTTTTGTACTAAAACCTAACATAACATTGATAAACCTGTCCTTAACGGCTGTGAAGCTCTGCAGAAACATGACAGGGAAGCCAGCTTCCCCACATATTTCTTTTTTAACCACCTTTTTTTTGTTCTCATTTATGTTATAAACTCTTTACACTAGATGATGCAGGTTTCCTGTGCTACACAGAAATATTAAAACATAGTACTAATGTCATTACAGGAACTCCACATTCAGGACAGCTTGACTAACTTTATATTCCTCCATACAGTTTTGAAGTGCATTACAACCTCAGCTTGTAGATAGCTTTCTCCACTGTACACACAATTCTAGCAAAACCAGACATTGACCAATCTTCCTCCCTTTTTTAGATTCCACTTAATCTGGGGAAAAAAATGCATTAAGAGCATAGGAAGCAGGGATCAGATTTACTTCTCCTGGCTTCAGGAACTTTGCATGACTGCTTGCAGCATGACCTGGCTTTCAGCAGACATGAACTAAAAGCGAAGTGCTCTGCAGACTAATTGTCAGCAGACTTGCCCAGCAAGTAGGAGTAGCAGACCTTACCCAAATCCATGCAAATCTGGAAGATCTAGATTTCCCCCCCCCCCCCCCTTCTTCTTCCCCCCCCAAAACCACCCTACTCCCTCCTCATGCCTCCCCATCAAGGGTCTAACTACTTGACAGGTACATAAAGCCATCTTCCCACTACACTAAGCTCAGAGAAAAATACATGCTCAGATGATTACAGGGCATTTTGTATTTTATGGGAAGGGAAGCACTTAATAGAAAGTCTCAAGTGAGCTGCCTTTATCCCTCTACTCCACATTTCAGACTGGTTAGAGAACTCCACAGAGCTCCCCAGTCAGAACACTGTAGGGCTTAACTGCTGTACAAGATCACCCAGTCTCCTTACATGATCATTGGGAAATCAGTAACTTCTGCTGTCTAAATGAGGAACCTAGTTATCCAGCTTCAGCAGCTCTGAAAATCCCATGGCCAAGTGCCCACTCTGTGGGCACTACAGTGCTGATGCTGGATACCTAAAAACAGACAACCTGAATACAGCCTTAAGCTACTTTATTTAGACAAAATTTCTTGGACAGTTTATCTATCTCTTCTTACACAACTGTGAGCCTTCTGATACTCAAAGAAAAAGAAAAAGCTAATTCTACTAACGGCATATTTTATAAAGTGCAGCTTCCAATAGAATTGGAAACTTACTGAATGATTGAACTGCACCACAGCCTGTAAGAATAACTTCATTTAAACTATTTAGAATGAGGCAAAAGGCTCCATAAAAGCAAAAGTTTAGATTTTATTTTAAACTATCCAACAGTCATTGTTAAAAGACCCATTCATAATAATTTTCTTCTAAACACTGTGCTAGCAAGGAAAAAAAATAATTTTAAGAAATATTCACAGAATCACAGAATGGCCTAGGTTGGAGGGGACCTTAGAGACCATCTAATCCAACCTCCCTGTCATGGGCAGGGATGCCTCTCAACTAGATCAGGGTACACAAGGCTCTGTCCAACTTGGTCTTGAACACCTCCAGGGAGGGAGCAGCCACAGCGTCTCTGGGCAATTTATTCCAATGTCTTGCCACCCTCATGCTGAAAAATTTCTTCCTAAAATCTAATCTAAATCTATTCTCCTTCAACTTAAACCCATTTCCCCTTGTCCAATCAGTCAATGCTCTTGTAAAAAGTCCCTCCCCAGTCTTCCTGTAGGTTCCTTTCAGGTATTGGAAGGCATCTATTAGGTCTCCCCAAAGTCTTCTCTTTTCAAGATTGAATAATCCCAGCTCCCGCAGCCTGTCCTCGTAGCAAGGTGCTCCAGCCCCTGGGTCATCTTTGTGGCCCTCCTCTGAACACACTCCAACAGATCTATGTCCCTCTTATGGTGGGGACACCAGAACTGGACGCAGTATTCGAGGTGGGGTCTCACAAGAGCAGAGTAAAGGGGGAGAATCACCTCTCTTGACCTGCTGGCTACGCTTCTCTCGATACACTCCAGGATGCGAGAATTCAAAATTCTCAAGCTTCATGCAATGTCATTTCCTGTATTTTTAAGTTAAATAATACAATATAAAAATAAATAGTTACCTGTGGATCTTGCTTCATTTGGGCAACCAATTTCTAGAAAGAAAAAAGACGCAACAGTAGTACAATGAAGGTTTTCATTACAGATCTTGTTGAACAGTTTAAAATTCAACATTTTTGAAGAACTTTTGTAAAAGCAAAGCATTCAGTTTACACCATTTCAATAGCAAGGCCTGAAATCCAGTATCGCATAATTTCCAAACCATTCTTATTAATATAGCAGAACTACCACACTAAACTACCACTTTTATTCCTTCTCCTAAACTGTTCTTGAACAAGTGATGCCTTTTAGGGACAATTTAAGCCAGCTGGGTAAGATAATCTAATAGTTGTTTCCTCTAGACCACTGCTGCCTTCGCTTGCAGTCACAAGGAACACAAATTGCAGATAACCACTGCAGGCACAAAAGCTGTTTGTATATTCAAGAGCAGAATGTTTCAAGTACTAAATGTCCATCTGCGTGTTAGCTTGTCTGGTACCACATGGAAGACCCATGTTCAGAAGTATCTTTGCCACTTTTCTCCCTCAGAGAGAGATTGAGATCATTGTAGAAGAGATGCCCTCCACATCCAAGGGAAAGCAGACAGATGGTTACCATTCACTATTCTTCGTCCTTCACTTCCCTCGGGCAGCTGCAGAAGAATGCTGTCTATTGCCAAGCAGAGAAAAAGTTACTAGTCTGTCACCAAAGTAGTACAGAATGAACAGGCAGTGTAAACCAAAAGTTCCCAATTTCTTTTTCTGTTACAGCCATGTTTATTCACCAGATTGCAACGTCCCTTCCACACATTCAAAGAACAATGCAAAGTCTGTATTTTCTTCACCATTTGCTCGTCAGAATCAGGAAAAGGAGTGAGAAACAGGACAAAGCAAGCAAGAAAAATATGTCTCATTCCATCTGCATTGACACTGTACAGAGAATTCAGACTTTGTGAACTAATTATCCTGAAAAGTTTATTTCCCATCCTAAAAATAGTATTAAAAAAAGCACAACACAAAGATAAATCTGCATCAGACCACAGGTTCACCTGCTACATTTTCTTTCTAGTACTAGCCAACAGCAAAGGCATCAGCATGTCTATGCTAAACAGGCATAGAGTGTTACCACCCATCTTTCAAAAAACTTATCTCTCTGTTCTCTTCAAAGATTATGTCATGTTTAATAGCTAGTAACAAACTTATCTTCAATTATTCTGCCTTAATTGCTTTTGGAACTCAGGAAAACACTCAAGATTCAAGTTCCAAAGGAACTTATTTTCTACAGGACTCTTGTAAAAGGACCTCCTTTTTCTTTTGAATCTGCTTCCTGATAATGCAAGCGTAAGGGGCAAATCAGATTATGAAAGCCAGTCTTGACTTGAGTCAAGCAGAGTGGAAAGTTGGACTTGACAATCCCAATGGGTCCCTTCCAACTCTTCTGTGATTCTATAATTGTTTCTCTATTCATCATCTTCCTATATTTTCCACGCCACGTATTTCTCCATCAGTCACTGCTTCTTCAGACTGAATGTCTCCTCATGCACAGATCACTTCATTTTTTTGTTCAATCTTAGAACTCTTCCCTTTATTTCTCTAGTTTGACACTATCACCTGGAGACAAAGTTTAAAACTGCATGCAACACTCCAGTACTCTCTACTGCAAGAACCCCTTCCACAGAGCTAACACCTCATTCACAGCCTGCTATTGGAGATGTAAAGCCAGGACTGTTTTTCCTAAGTGCATCACTTGGCATTTACCTACACTAAATATTATTGTTTTGTCATGCTCACATTCAGCATCAATGGAGCTAAGGTGCTATGCTAGCCTTTCGCTTACATGCTTAGCTGATTTTTCTTCAGTGCTTTCTGCCAGAGTTTGACAAGCAACAAATGTGTTAGTTTTTATACAGTGATTATACAGACTCAATCATAAGACAATATAGTCAGTGACTGTAAACTGTTCATAAGGTATTGCTAAATTTATAGATCACACAATACTGTATCATCCAATAATAAACACACAGAAAACCAAAAAAACACCAAACAACATCAACATTCTTGACACCAAATGCAAGCTAAATTTAATATATTTTAAAAGCTACTAATCTTTTTTGATAAGAAGTGAAAGAAGAAAATGGAAGTTATGTTCTTTCCACACATCAGCTCGAGGAGTCATCCATGAAACTGAACCCTTCTGTGAGAATAGCTAAATATAACTCCTTTAACACCTCTTGTGATCAAAACTATGAAGAGCAGACTGTTTCAAAATAACCTTAATTAAGTCAACACAGTAGCAGAATGAACTACTTAGATTTGATGCATCACTTCTCAGGACAAGCAATATAGCTTTGACATGGAAGATACTTGAATATTCAGGTTGTACTCTGACACAGCAAGTGACCTGATCAGTCTTCATTCATGGAGTATTTTTTGATCATCAAAATAAACAAAAAAAGTGATGTAGTGATTTTTTATGAACTAAACACCTTCTTTAGGTCTTTACTGGTAGTTTAAGATGCACTTTGCCAAAGCATCAGCATCAAAGCTTCAGATAGGGTTTTGGAGGTAAACTTGAATAGACAGGAAACAAGGAACTATTTTACAAACAAAAATACAGTGATACTGAGCACCACTTTCTACAGCTCTGTAAGCAGTCACAGGTAACATGCTGCATCAAGGAGCTGGGAGGCTTTGCTCACAGTGCAGAGCTGAGCTATGAATGTGCATTAGACACCTGTCTGCCACCTACAAGGGGACAGCAAACTGACTGTATGAGCACTGGCAAGCTATTTTAGAGAATCTTTAGAAAAAGAACTATTAGAGAAGTAAAAGATGACAAGTGAAACACTTCCCAAAAATCCTGAGCACTCAGAAGGCATACATTGCACTTCTAAGTTACAAATTTCAAAGTTATACAACACAGTTCAAGCATTTCATTTGAAGATTTCTTCTTTGCGTGTGCCAAAACCAGTTTAATTTCTGTCAGTGGCCATCTGACAAGCACAGCAATAACTAGCTCAGGAAAAGTTTACTGAACCACTCAACATGTTACTGCAAGTGTTATTTTCCATTGTAAAGATTTAGTCTTGTTCTTAGCCTTAATTGCGGGGATATACAGTATCTTGAAGAAAAAAAAAAAAAAAGACAACCTTCTGATATGACTTGTGTAGTTTCACCAAGATCAAATTTAATTAGAGTTGACTTCAGTGCAGGACTCAGTTTTAATGAGGATTGGGCAAAGCTAAGGCAAATGGGGTCAAAAAACCTTGAAAAAGAAGTATTTTTGAATATTTTTCTAGTCTTCATCCCTCTTCATCATCATCATCATTATGAACAGATGCCAAAGATTATTCAAAATTCAGTGTCTTAAAATTGTTGGTTAGCTTAGGCATGAAGAGGAATGAAGATACACAAAAGGTAAATGCTGTTATACAAACACAAGCCTAACTAATGTTCTCATCATCATACAGCAGATAATACTTGAAAAAAAAATACTACTAGCCTTAAAAATGTTAAGGCCTGAAAAGAAATGCCATGGGTAATTTCTGAATTTCCTTATGCCCAAAACAAAACTTCACTGAAGTTTTGAATGCCAGGTTATTGGCATTTCTAAGGAGAACAAAATACTCGTCTGTAGTTCTGGAAAATCATCTTTAACTTTTTCAACTTTTTCTCCCTTAGTGAAAGTTGCATTTTGTTAAAGCAGACACAGCTTCATTTTACTAATCTAACCATTCACACTCTTGCACTCTGCTCATCATTGGAACAAGACACTTTTTTTAGACAAATAACCAGGTAATTTGGAAATGTTTTCAAAATTTTATAAAATGGATTACACTCAGTGTAATCTATCATGTGTCTCTTTTATCCACTGTGTAACAGTTCTGTGTTTCAGATATCCAACAAAAATACTTGGAGAACTGTCTTTAGAAAAGGTCTCATTGATAAATTTAACATTTCAAGTTGGCAGCTACTTTGTGGTTATGGCTGTAGCAATTTTGTTCCCAGAATTATATGTACTCTTACATTTGCTAAATTAGGGTTTTATTATTATTTTTAATATTTCTCATTTGTATTTTAACAGAATGGCAAACTGTAACTCTACTGCCATATAGCATCAGACAGGCAGCTAGCAAAAGGACCAACATGTAAAAATTCCTGAGCCTAAGCACTACAATGTTTTAGTTAGCAAAACTACATAATTACAAGTTTGGAATGTATTAAAGTAGAAGACACTCCAGAAGAAAAACACCAGATAAGGCTATGCAGAACCATGCACATTAACTTGAAAATTCCTCCACCGTATTCTTCCATTGCCAAATGAATACTGAAGTTGACTTCAGAACGTTAGAAAAACCTTCCAGAAGTTGCTGAACATAGAGTTTTCAGAATTTTTTTATCACTGCCACAAAAATATTAAAACCAAAAATCCCCACCCACAGCCTGATATGTAGATTTTTCACATTTGCTAAAAAAACAACAGGTGGTGGGGTCAAAATGCAGAGTATAAAATTCCCAAGTAGTTTCAAGCCTATAAAACAATTATTACTACAGTTGTAGTGTTATTACTTAATGCTACAATTAGTAGTAATACTATTAGCAATACTAACACTATTATTTGAAAATATAAAGCAAAAAAAGAATACAAATTACCTGGTGAACCTGAATTTCCACTTTCAGAGCCTCCTGTAGAGTCTGCAGCTCCATTCTCTACCTTCTCCACTTTCTCTAGAAGTATCTTTGCTGATTCTAGTGCCTTTAGTCTCTGGTTTTCTCTTTAACACCAGTGCTATAGAAAGAAAAAACAAAACAAAACCAAACAATTTTTTGTTTTGCTTAACGAAGGAGAGAAGTCCCTCTGCAAAAAGGAGAATGTAACAGAGCAGGAATTCAGAAGTGAACTATATTCAACTGCAGCTTTCTAGCCTAAACATAAGAAATCTACAGGCTCTAAAAAATACCTGCCTTGGAGTCATTTAGCCAAATTTCTTACTTCCCACGTATCCCGAAGTCAACATATTTTTCCCTTATCTTAGTTTGCAGGCAGTTATTTCCTACCAATATCCTATTGGTGTTGCATATTAAATTAGAAAATTTAACTACTGAAAATGTTTTAAAAATCTGTGTAGATAAAAAAAATATTCTGGAGACTAAAATTCTGCAACCCAACAGCAATAAATTGTTAAACTGAATAAACATATTTCCATGATACTGCAGAGGTGTTCTCAGATGGGATAGGAAGCAAGTAATTTGATCGAATAATGTTAATGTATTGATAACCCACTGCCTTAAATTCAGGCTGAGTTAGTCATTTCACTTGAAATCTATTTGGAAGGAACACAAGGTTGATATACAGCAGCACAAGACTTTTTCAAAACCATCGATTTTGAAATGCTTCTAATCCTGCAATTCTACTTGGAGAACATGAGTATGAGTTTACCATCTTCACCTGAACTACAAACAAATTAATCCCACCAACCTCTGACATAGAAAAGCATTATCAGCCATACTTCTAAAAGCCTTGAAAATTAGACAAGGTGGGTTTTTTTGGGGTTTTTTTTTTTTTTTTTTAGAAATGTTAAAAGTATCAGCTTCTGAAACAGGATTAAGATTCCTGTCTCTATCCCACATGCTCAAATTATAATGGAACCTGAGTAGAAACATCTATAAATACATACACATAAAAGCCATTGGAAAACATTATATAACAATCTTTCCAGTCACTTTTCCATCCAGACACCACACATTAAAGAATTGCTGGAGTGTTATAATAGTTCCTATTTTATTTAGTGAAAATTGCTCACAATTATTGCACAGGTACTGTAGCCAATTCAGAGGCCTTCATGGTGGGACTTTAGTTTTAAAAAGTTATTGACAGTTTAGAGTAGACACGTAAGCTGTAAAAAGTGAATAATTCTCATAAGTTAGAGAATTTTATTTTAATGTTATCTCACTGCAGTAAAGTGAAGTGCTGGACAAGTTTGTGATCTCCTGAAAATAAAAAGGGGGGTGGGGGTGGGAGGTGGGGTGTTTGTGTGTTTTGCTTTGTAACATATTTAAAACAATTAATTTAAATAAACAAAGAGAAGACTATAAAAGGAGTTTTATAAAGCATTGTATTTAAACTCATGCTTTGACAGTGCTGTCTGCTGTTGGTTTCAAGTCACTTTATTCAAATAACAAAGGCCTGATCAGTCTTTCTAGCCAACACATGAAATGACCTTCTGCAAGGGCCTCTTTCACATGTGACACAGAAGAGCAAAAACAGCTGCCTTTGCAGCACTACTCTCTATAAAATTGTAATTTGTATCAAGGGATACATGGAAATTACATATAGTTCCCTGTTATATTACCACGAACAGTAATGAGAAAACAGAATCCCAGATTATTACTTCCACTCACTGACAAGAACAACTATAGCTTGCATTAAGTCCCTACCACTGCAGTTTCAAAAGAAAGTGTGCTTCAGAAAACCACGCGGGACACTGGCTAACAAAAACTGCAACCCACTGCAGAGGCAAAAAGTCTTTCATAAGCCTTGGAAATTCAGTTTTGGGGTAAAGATACTGTCAGATACGGTCATAGTTTCTTTCTCATTATGGCTTCAATGAATGAGAAGGCACTCATGATGAATAGCTAGCATCACTCTACAACTACATATTGACTTTAAAGGTAAGTGCAAAACAGCAGAAGAGATGGTTATCTCAACTGAGAATGTAAACAGTATCCATAAGTTTAATACATGTGACTTTAAAGTCTAGTACTAATTCATGGGGAAAAAAAAAACCAAACCAGACCAACCAACCCAACCAAATACAACACAGGGTACTTCTGAAAAAACCAAAACCAAAACCCAACACCAAAAAAAAAAACCAACCAAAGATGGAGCACATACTACTAATGCACAATTTAATTTGACAGATAGAAATTGTAGTATTGATGGTTCAAAAAACTAATCCAACCTAATTTCATAGATGCCTTAAACTTTCTAGCTGTTAAAGAAAAAAAGTGATACTGCTTTGCCAAAGCAAGTGGTTGCTCAGCCTAGCCACATTTACAGGGCTGCAGACATGAACAAATGTAATTCACTGTCACATTGATATGCATATATTATGACAAGCAAAAAAAAAACCCCAAAAAACCAACAACAAAACCAACTCTAACTTACCAATCATTCAGTTCCATCCCAAAATATTTGTTACTATTTTGGATTTTTCTTTCATTGTAATTTAAAAGCTAGCAGATTTTAAGATTCCTTACATTTTAATCCTTCAGTATGCATATAAATTTCAAATGGGTGCTATAATATTAGTTCCTGAAGAAATAATCTGAATTTTTAAGACTAAAGCTTCCAAGAAAAGGCAAAAGATATTAACAAACTTTTTACCTTTTTTTTTTTTTTTTTTTTGGTAGGTTTTCTAACTCTTGACTCCTCCTTCCTACTTCCCCTCCTCCAGTATTCCCATTATAGCCTGAAAGCGAATCACTTTGCAGTATCATTTACTTGCAGTTACCTTCTGTTGGCAAAGTTACACACAGGAAACAGTAACATAGATAAAGGTAGGAAACAATCTCCTCTTCAAAAACTTATGTAAGGGAAGAGCAACTAATGCTCCTTCATCAGCAAAGGCAACACAGTAAAGAATGATCTTTTGTAATCACCCCTGCCAGCTGCTCTATTTGTCAGCTAGCAGCATCAGTGTTATTCTTATAAAAAAAACCAAAAACCAAAAAACAACACACAACAAACCCAACCAAAACCAAAAAACCAAGCCAACCCAAAACCGAAACACAAAAAACCCAACACACACACACAAAAAAAAACCCACCAAAAAACCAAACCACAACCCAATACCCTTGATGTTTACTGAAACTGAAATCCTATCTATTCTTATAGTCAGAAATTAAATCTTAAAAAGTAAGCGTTACTGATGGAAGCCATAGTTGTATAAATAAATCACGGTAGGGCTGAGATTTGGGCCCAAGGTTCTGTAACAACAGGG
>JANIJG010005513.1:54565-68831 GCA_024611175.1 Megaceryle torquata
TTTAAATGTCCACTGTAGTTACAGACCCTTGGGCCCAAATCTCAGCCCTACAGTGATTTATTTATACAACTATGGCTTCCATCAGTAACATCTACTTTTTAAGATTTAATTACTGACTGTAAGAATAGATAGGATTTCAGTTTCAGTAAACATCAAATTTTTCCAGGAATGGATGCCAGTTCTTTGTATCATCTATTCTTAGGTAAATCATCTTAGCTCTGGGAAGAAGTACTTACCAGTTTGGAGAAAGTTCTTCCCTTCAGCTCTCTACCCCCTCCTATAAAAGAAAAACAACAAAAAAAGATAATTACAAACAGCTTAACTACAGCTTGAAACAGAAAAGGAAAAAAACATTTGGAAAGTTGGTGGGGTGGAGTTGTTTGGCTTTGAGGGAGGGGTTTTTTGTTTGCTTTTTTTTCAGGTTTTGGGCATTTGAGTTTTCCCTTTTTTTTTTTTTTTTTTTTTTTCTGAAGCTAACTACAAAATACCACTTGAGAAGAAAATCTGTTTCACATGGCAGGGAAATTAGACCTACAATTCTACTCTGGATTGAAATACAAACTCTTACTGTCATTAGGGGAAGAAGAGATTACAGGTACAAGCTCTTCTAGTTCTGTTCGAGGCCTGTGTCCCCCTCCCTGGAAGAAATGCCTCCTCTCCATCACTTAACAACTAAATCACAAGCCCAGTTAGTTGCTGCAGCCAAATATGACAAGGTTACACACCCCAGACACTTGCCTGCCACCTCTACTAGAGGTTACACCAACCACAACAAAGATGGTAGAGCAGGTGGTGTGTCAGCACTGTCACTAGAGCTCAAATCCCAGTGTACTCATGTAAACTGAAATCAATGGCAGTTTGAGCTAATATGCTAGGTCATGAACTGGGGAGGTCGAGAAGATATGTTGTCCATTACACTGCTTATGTCATGGGAAGAACGAAAATTAGCAGTGGAGTAAGGTAGTACCTCTTAAATCATTCTCATATGAATCATAAAAAAAAATCGTGAGTCAGAGTCCTAAAGAGATAGCTAAAATATGGTAACTTGTTTCCTCAGTTACTTTGCCTGATGCTAAAAAAGTAAAAGCCTTCAAAATACTTCAATCTTCTAGTAAAATAGTAGAATACTAGCATATTTTAAGTTTCAATGCCACAGCTAACAAGATCTTTGCAGATACATTTCTATCCACACACAAGTCATTGCAGAGCTGAAGTTTAAGCCCCAGCCTTATAAATAGAGCAGGCGAAAGCCACATAATCATCTCTCATTCAGCGGAGATCAGCACAAGTGGAGGAGTTCAAGTTTACTAACCAGCAGAACCAGGGTGCACGTGAACACCAAGAACAGAAAACATGAAGCTTACTGCTTTAAGTACTCTCTCTCTTAGTCCCTAATTTTATTGTGAATTTTGATCAACAAAATATTACAGAAAATAAGTTGTGAAAATTAGTTTTAGAGCAATTTCAGGTTAGTTTAAATAACATCCAACTGCTATCATGGTAGGTTATGAACCAGGGAGTAAGAACTGTTTTCAGGCTATAATCTAATTAAGTACATATGCTCTGGATGCTACAGCATTTGAAATACCCTCGTTGTAGAGGGCGCTGAAGAGACAGGTGCAATTATCAAACTCTAGTTGTTTCTTCTTCAATATTAAAATCTCAGTTGTCACCTCCATCTCCCACTATCAATCAGTTATTTAATTGGTTAAAAAAAAAAAATCTATACAGGAAGCTCTTTCATCATGCAAGCACTAATTGTCCCTCTTCAAGAAGCTACAACTGTATCTCCATGCCATTAATAAATTAAAAAAAAAAATTCTTACTCCTATACACGACTGGCTCTGGAAAGCTAAATAAAATGGACTGTACTACACATCTGCAAATACAGTCTTAGAACAAAAAAGCATTATTTTTATTCAAAAAAGATAAATATCAATTTACTTGTACTATAAGTACACACAAACTGAAAACTATCACCTAAAAATAAGTGCATGGTTAACTGCTCCTTCCTTCCTTTTTTCCCCCTTCTGCAAAGGGCCTCACCTCTATAGAGGAACCCTAACTGTATCAAGACTGACCTGTGCAGAAAAAAGCTGCACAGTTACAAACCTTTGGGTTGCATTTAAGCATCCTGAAGGGCTGCAACCCTGGTCTGAGAACCCCGGGACTCCTAAGGACAAAGTTAGGAACACCGGAAGTTTAATTGTGACTATCCGAGTGATTTGCTGTGTTGCCTTGGAGAAGTCACTTAGAGAGGACCTAGACAGGGAATGGAAATACATTTACATCCTCTTCTGTATGTAATTTACTACAGGCTTTTTCTTAAGCATTTAGAACAAGTTAACGTTTGAAAGTTAAGCCTTTGGAAATACAAAATACTTTCATTCTGCCCTTGTGCGATTACTGTATTTTTACTGGCATCTCTGCCTCATTTAGTAGGGAGCACAAGCTTAAAAAATTAAGTATCTACCAGCCGAATAATTTCTTTTCATTCTGAGCTTTTGCTTTGCACGCTTTTCTTAATTCAACATGTAAACTCTACAACAAATAAAGAATTGGTTTCCTCATAAGCAGCACACTAATAAGAGCGACAGAAGAACTTGTGCCAGATACAGGCAACTTTTCTTAGATAGGGAATTGAGACAGAAAATGAAGAACAAACATCAAAGATTGGTAACTCCAAGCATCTTAAACAGACTTACAACTTCCATTTCTTTTAACATTTTAATAGTAGAGAACAGTTTACGACCAACTAAATCTCTAGCTTTGGTTCTTCACAATTCTCTGCATTTGTGGCTACTGGAAACCAACCCAGAATAGTATTAATGAAAATAGTACCACATAAAATCCCCTCTATAGATGAAATGAGATTACATCTTGTTCACAGCAAGAGTACATACACGAACTCATACTGCATCTGTCATTCTCACTACAAAACACATTAGAAAGTTAAGATTAGACACCTCACAATCACTCAAATCAATAGAGAAGTCTGAAGAGTTTAGCATTTTGCAGGGTTTCTTAACAAAGACTTCCAAAAAGTAGAAATGCATTAAAATCTCAGTTGGTCATTTTACCGAGGTTGTCTTCTGAAGGCTCTAGAAACACATACTGGAAACTGTTCAAGGTATGAGTCTGCACAGCTAACTCTCAGATTATTACAGTATATTCTGCAGTATTTAGGTGTTTCTTAAAACCCCAGTCCTGGGAGTCATATTTTTATATCCATCTCTGCTTTCTATGAAGAACACTGTCTTCTTCCCCAAACAAACATTCATTCCCCAAAAGAAAAGCTTGAGCAATGCTTACTTATGTTTACAAGTTAAAAACAAGTAATTAAAATTAGCATTAATCAAATATCAAAGGTTTAGATATGCATGTTTTAGTGTGATTCTGTAGAGAATCTGATGTTCACCTTACTAAAAGGAACATCAGTTTAATATATACATGCACTTATATACATACACTTAAAGAAGTAATAATACACAGACACACACCACACACACATCCCTCAAAGAAAGAAAAAAAAAAAAAAGCAGGCTTTTCAACAATTCTAGTCAATATATTTAAGGAAAACTACACCATTACCAAAGCAATCATATTCTGTAGACCAACTTTAAACTTTTTGTTGAAGTTTGTAAATAAGGAGAAAAGTTACTCATTTTATGGAAGTGTTACAAAAACAAAGACCTCAAACACAGAACTCCTACTTTTAAGGCTTGGTAACCCCTGAGGACATCAGAAGAACTACAAATGGTGTTTAATCATTTTAGCATACAGCACCTGAAGGTTTAAAACTATTTAAATGCTAAGTATCTGTGTATCAAGATGGTTACATCAATCAGATACTTATTATTACCTTTAAGTTAAACAATACAGCTTATGCTACTGTAACCAGAGACTCTTTTGGAAAAAAATGAAAAAAAATTAAACATCCAATTTGGCCAATTTTTGTTAGAATTTTTCCTAACTCTAGAAGCTAGCACATGTTTACTATCAGACCATGTAATTTTAATCGTGAACTTCTATGTACTTACATCATTACAATATTTAATCACATAATTTTTACTTTTTGCCAATAGAATCTCAGTCTTGTTCAGCATGCAGGAGGGACTCAGATGAAACAGGACTGATTGCAGTGCACAGGCAATTGTAAGCCTGATATTCTTTCACATTTCAGAGCACTGCTTGACAATATTAATGATAAAGCGTTAATTAAAAAAAAAATATTTTTTGGGGGTGCAAAGTACACTGCACGCAGAAAGGATTAAGTTTTCTCTGGACCTCTATCTTCACACATGAACTCTTCAAAGCAACAACTCTCCTTTCCATGTTTGAAAGGCATCCTGTATATAGAGATCATTCTATCAGTATCTTCTAGGAAAACATGTTTTAACAGTTATTCTACTGTGATTTTCAAGTCAGAAATTAAACAATTTGCATTCCTTAACAGGACAGGTCTTCTGCAGTCTCAAGAAAAAGACAGACCAAACACAGCCCAAACAGGGGGTATACAAGCTATTTCAAATTACATTATTGTAAGGCTAAAATTTTAATGACCACTGTTAGCAAGCACTGGTGCTGTCATTTCTGTGATTAAAAACAAGCCTCCCATGTGCCAGTGGAGCCAATCTTGTGTTGCAGCTGGGAGCACTCCCAGTCAGCCCCAGTAACATATGCCAGGCAGGTGGTAAAAGGACCAACAGGATTGCTAAAATAACTGAGATTGCACAGAAGTATGCTAGCCATGCCTTCCAGTTTGTGCAGCTGCACAACTCCGTTAGAACTTCCATCCCTTCCTATCCCCACAAAATACTGGCAAACAGCTCCCACTAAAATGGTCAAGGAGCTTCAGTTTTGTCTCCAAGTTTTTCTGCTGCTATGATTAGCCATGAAACAGAATCAATTGTGACTTTAAGACACCAGAAGCAGATTTCATTTAGGGATATATTGCTTCACCTTCTCTAAAACAGTTTATAAAACCATCAAACTAAGTTTAAATGGAAGCATGACACTATCATTAGTCTTTGCAGAAGCAGTACTATATTTAACATACATAATAAGACTTTTATCTCATTTTCTATCTAAAAAGACCATCTCTATTGTAAAGGCAAAACCACCTCATAAGCTGACTTTAAAAACACCAACCAAAACTTGCTATGGCAGTCAAACACCTGCAAACAGACTAAAATTACCCTCTTAGCTCTGCTTGTCCTACAACTACACTACAGCTCTGATAGGCATTAGTAACTCTTCCTGAACCCAGTCTGTCTTGGCATCTAGGGAGTAGGTGGTGAGATCACACTCCAGCAAAATGAAAAACCACATCTGGCCTAGTAGAAAGTTATCACAGGCACACTTTAAAAAAATCTCAGGATTTCCGCTCTCACCCAAGTGCATTTAAGGTATGTGACTTTCACTTTATACACAGGCACAAACCCCTCTTATTTGAATGGTCTTAGTTTATTTTGTGAATCAGAGAAGCACATCCTAAAGTCACTTACACTTGAAAGGGAAAAGGTTTGCATAACTTCACCCACAAAGGATTAACCATTTAAGCTATCTTTAAATTAAAACATTCATCCTCCCACTTCTCTCACACATATGCCTTTCCTCCTAAAGGAGAAAGAGAAAAGTGCAACCATAACAAAACAAAAACAAAACCAACAACAACAACAACAAAAAAAAACCAAACAAACAAAAAAACCCAAAACAAAACAAAAAAACCAAACCAAAACAAAAAAAAAAAAAAAACAAACAAAAAAAACAAACCACCAACCCCAAAACAAACAAACAAAAAATGTTTAAAAAGTCCCACAACAAATTCCATTCCCTGCTTTTCCATTTCCTTACATATGATAAAAAAGGCATTCAGGCAAACAGGTTTTTTTTGGGATTTTTAAATAAAAATTAACTAGAAAGCTACAGAAAGTCTCCATCTGTACTATATGACTATTATCAAGCCTAGCAGTTCTTCCTGCCTTGATACCAAGGGCTCACTGTATTCCCCATCTAACCTCTTCTAACATTCATAAAACTATCATCAGTACAATTCTGCCTTATGTACCCAGAAACCAGTGTAAGAGGATGTCTTACAGCATTGTTGCATTCAAAAGTTCTGGTACCACAGGCAAAGGAATACAAACAAGAACACAAGAGGCCCACCTTGCTCAGCGAGTTATCCTTCACCAGTTTTCTGATAGACACAAAGCCACCTTCTATGCAGCATGGATAAATTCCTGCTCATGTAAAAAGCTGGATGACATGAACTTTTACGTTAGTGAATTACTTTGTAATTTAAAGGGACTGTTTGTCTATACATACACTAAGAACAACCCCCTATCCTAACTGTCTGTAAGTTTATTCTTTACTAACAGTTTAACAATGAGGTTTCATATTTGAAGTAGGAAACTATGGAAATTTTTGCAAAAATTATCTTTACATTGTGTAAATCGTCTAAGTCAGTGGAAGGCAGAGTTTGGCATTTATGTCTAAAAAATTTTGCTGCATTCTGCCACCTTCAATAAGGTTGCTGGAAACGTGGCAGAATTTGTTGTGGTTTTTTTACAAAGTAAAGTTTATCAAACTTCAAAAAAATGACAGTTAATCTGTTAAATCTTAAAACTAGATTTTATCTTTTAAAATTATAAATATACTTGGTAAATAATTTGAAAATATTTTGGGGGGAGAAAAAGGATGGAAGGTCAACAGAAAACAGAAGGAGGCTGTCCCCTTCCAGCTGTACTAGCTCACTGTTTTGTCTCAAAGTTTATATGAAATTCAAAGGGAAATTATTTGGAAGTTGGTGTTTTGCTTTGTTGGTTTGTTTGTTTGGGGTTTCTGTTTTGCTTTTAACAACATACTTAGAAAAAACAGTTCATTAATGTCTACGGTTCATATGGTGTGTTGCAAATTTCTCATTACGATCACCAAGTTTTTGCCTGGCTTTCATACTTCAAAGACGCAAGACTGGGAAAAAGGAAAAATAGAGAAGAAGAAGGAATTGCAGGGAGAAAGACTACTTTATAGAAAGAAAACACACAATAAATCCTAGTAATTGATTTAAAAATTGAAGATGCAAGAAACAAACAAAAAAAAAGTATCAGAAAAAGTCTATCCTATGCACTGATTAAAATATTTTTTTTCCTCCTCAAATTCCATTAAGAACGGAGGGATCTTTGATTTCTTGTTTTATTCTTTTAAACATGAGGAGACATTTCATATTGAGTGCCAAACTATTTTTCCCCTTCTAGCAATCCAATTTATCTTGGAAAGAACTGTCTTGCAGGAGCAATGCATTAGTGAGGCAGAAGTGCCTTAAAGAGTTTTGGGAAAAGGTCCAGAGTACAAAAGGAGACGATCTGGGTAGTGCTGCAAGACTGCAGGCATGATATGCAAAACTAGAGGTATCTTTATCGCTGTAAGTGCTGCTGCACTTGTGATGGGGAGAACTTCAGGTGTGTGCACATCCCCTGCTTGTACAAACTATTCTTTTTCTGAATTTTATCTACCGGGGGGAGTGGGGAAGTTAGAAAAGGCGACAATGCCTCAACCACGTAACAGTGACATTCAAGGACAGCTACGGCCTTCCATTTCCACAGCAGAAAGAAGTGCTATTAACTCCATCTGCCAGCAGGGGGAAATGCCAAACAAGAAAAAAAAAAAAAAAAAAATTACACACCACAACACACAAGCTCAAAGTAACAGTATTTTGCTCATTATTCCAGGCTTTAAAGAGGAAACAGTGAAAGTGCTAGTCCAAAATACAAGCATTTAAGAGTAGCACAGTTAAGCAGAAGCAAGCTTTCAGTTTCGGTGTTAACGCTGAGTGAAGGAAATCAATGAAAGTTTTCTTAAATCTAGAATTCCAATGAGCAGTATGTTTTTGTGATTACACAACTGAGAGAACTGAGGTGAAAAAAACATGCATTTTTTTTTAAGGACTATCCAATATGAATGTATGAACTAATTTATTTCAAGTGAACACATATATGCTAGAAAATAATTCTGCATTACAGAAAACTTCCTATTACATTTACATAGAAGCCCAAGAGTCTGGACTTTTTTTGCCTATGAGATTCTAGAACAGCAGGGGTCCCATTAGACCCCCTGTTTTTCCTTCTACTTTATAAATATTATCTGTACACCATTTCCATGGTTACAAAGTATACTGAAAGCTACTTAAAGGGACTATCAATTAAGGGAATAAATTTAAACACTTTTATGAAGGGCAACTTGTGAGCAACCTACAGGAAACAAACATTTACACAGTGCATTTTAAAATTAAGAAATAGAAACCCAAAATGTGAAAATATGTTGAACAAAGAAATTTAACATGCATTTACAATGGTAAAAAGACAAACCCTGCAATCACAAGGACTTCAGCTTAAAGCATCACAGGCCAAGTATCACGAGGAGTAACATGGAGATTTTCAGTGACAGATTTATGGATATTAGCTACACAAGCTTCTGCTGATGTTACCTTCCCACAAATATCAGACAGAAGCCAGGGACACGTAATAAAAAGCAAACATCAAAAAATGCAACCAAATTGTGATTAGTGATTATATGGTGGGACACCTTACAACAACAGGTAATCTTTTAGACTTTCATATTTAAAAAGCTCTTTCAAAATCAGGAGCTACACTTTCAGTAAAGCTCTCAGCATATCCATGAAACCTGCTAAATGAATGATAGCTCTTCAAGCATGCACAAGGAAAGACCAGACTACCAGTACATCAAGAGGTTTCAGTAAATCCCAGTTCTGCTCTGAGTTTATAGTTCTACCTCCAGTTTCTCCACTTTCATTTAATTTATCCTGCAACTAGAACACTCCCACAGGCAGTTAATCTATCTAACCAAGGCTCTCTCTTTTGTGTTCTCTTCCAGCTGTGAAGTCCTACCACCAGCAGTCCCTACTCTTTTTCTGGGGGGAGTGGGGAGTGAGAGGGTATCACACTCCACAGGAAGTTGGAGTGATTAGCAGATAGGTCTGGGTGCACCAAGCACAAGCTTAAGCAGCAAAAGCACTGGGCTAGCAGCAGGAGACCCCCTTCTTTCCTTCCTTCAGCAGTCATCAAGTTCCAGTGTGCTACAGCAGGCAAGAGCCAGAGTACTTTGTTGCTTTTCGTTTTAACTAAAGCAATTATCAAGGAGAGGCATCCGAGTTTGCCAAGCATCTGAATTCTGTATGTTCTGCTTCTTACTCAGGCAGAATAGAAATTAATACTATTTTCTGTTTATCCTCATTATGGCACAGGGGATACAGTTCTTTGCTTGTTTAAGTAAAACACACAAGGAAAACACTGTTTAAAAAGGTCATGAAGAAAAATAATCATTTAAGACAGTTTAAACACCAAAATTAAACCAACCTGTGCTGCTTTTGCTATGGGTCAACTTTCATGTCAATATGCTGCAACAAGTACTGGTCCACACTTCCTGTAAGTTACAGTTCTTACAATAAACTGGCCTCTTCAATTTAATTATTTTAGCACAGGTAGTAAAAATAAAACACTTCATGTATATAAAGTACAGCAGTATAAACTTAAAAATCAGATGCTAATGCGCATTCTTGTATTCTGTATTTTACAATACTGAAAAATACAGGAGCTCATTTTATCTTTTGTGGAACTTTTAACAGCAAGTGAGATGGCTCAAAATGAGAAGATAGACGTAAATTCTTGTTTTTACAGTGCTATAGATCACTAGCTTTAATATGTCATGGGCTGCAGAATACTGTCAGAAGACATCATGAAAATTGTTTCTTAGTGAACAGATGCTCACATGACAAAAGTATCCAAGAACAAAAGTTTGTTTCTTAATTTGTCTTCAGATTTTAAGAACACGGTAATGCCTCTCACCTGATAGAAGTGCTTTGTTTTTCTATAAAGAATAGTGACAATTTAATTTCACACAGTTCTATGCAGAAAAACCTCAGACTTCTGCTGATTCTGTTGCGTGCCCTGAACCCTGTAAAAGGCAGCTGGGACCCTCTGCTACTAACAGAAAGGTATCACATTTTCCTCTTCTCTTGAATAAATCACAGAATTGTCACGGTTGGAAAAGACCTCTAAGATGACTGTGTCCAACCATCAAATACAACACATATTCCAAGTATAGTCTGCTAACACACACACACACACACACACACACAAAGAAAAACAAAAAAAAACCCCAAACTCATTCTAGATTTGAATTTCAAACTTACTTTCACCAGCTATTATTTCATTGTACTCTGTTGTCATTTTGGCATTCCTGATCGCCTGAGTACACAGACTTACACACACACACAAAAGTAAAAATAAAGACCAGGCTAAGACCCACTAAGTACAGTATTCTCTGTGTATAGATTAAATAAAGAAAAACAGCAGTAGGTTTTTTTGGTGAGTTTCTAGTTTTGTGTACTAATCAGTCGTGATAGCACACTTAAAGGTATCAACATGTTTCACAAATAGTCTAAATAAAAAGGCAGCAAACAGAATTAAATAAAACATGCTTGTTTCAAACTCTGAACTAAACAGAATACTGAAAGCTTCTTTCCGTTCCTCTCCGTCTGAAAATAAAAGTGTGAGTGAGAAGGGGTTTCATTACATTCTTAGAACTGTTATAAGCAAAAGTCAAAGCCAGGCGCTCATGTTTAGCATGCAGGCTGTACGCACTCCCAAGTACGTCACACTGAGAAAACACACTTGCTGAGCTATCTGCTTTCCCAAGGCCTCCAACGCAACTGCCGCTAGGCCTAAATCAGGTAGGCTCTGTGTGCAGTGCTGCTGCACAGGAGTCCACCCCTTCCACATTACCCTTCAGATTTCAACTGACAGCATCACTTCATCAGCAGCCTTTTTTTCCTCTGTTTCCTTTAGCTGTAGTGTCTGTATTTAAAAAGACGAGGGAATCACAATTTGCTGTGTAATATTAGGACCTAATTTTTTAATTTCTTTACTACACCAGCTACCCTGCAGCTTCTGAGCCATCCTCAGCTGTTACTTGTCCCTTGAATGCAACAGGACTTGGTCTGCCAGGCTGCATCACTGTTTTCGCAGCATACCTCCAAGGGGAAAAATCCTCTCCTCACGCTTGCTTCCTGCTGGGCTTTGCGAACATTCAGATTTCCCCATTCTCTCAACAGATAAACAAGTCCAACGCTGGTTCAATATTCACACATTTCTCTCTCTTTCAACACCAATTCCTTAGCCCCCTGTTTTATTTTCACACAAAGCCATTAAATAGAATTGCAATTAAGTGGTAGCCCAAGTACATCAAGTATTCTCTTATAAAACGAACTTGATTTCTCTGCCAGGTTAATCCCATTCTAACAATTACTTTAAGCCTTTTACTTTATCTAATTCAGCATTTTTCTGCTTTTAAGATTCCTACCTTGTAGCTTTGTAACACCCAGTTTTCTGTCTTTACAGCACCAACTTTCTCATTCAGGCAAGATGGAACAACACTGAGATAAAAGCCACATTTTCTAATAGCTTTACCCCGAATGACATTTTGGGTAAAGTATTCCATGCAACACAGTCTCATGAGATTGACACAAAACTACTGGGGAAACACAACAGCACGAACTATGGTATAGAGGAAGTCTCTAAATTCATCTTCACCAGGCCAAACAGAAAGAGGTAACATTGTGGAGGTCAAACATATATCCAAATACTGCATTAAAAGAAAACAAACAAACAGAAACTAAAAACAACCCAAACAAAACCCAACAAGCTTTAAAGAACACTAAGACTTAGTGGTAAGTACAGAAATATGCACTTTACATGAATACTGGAGGTAAAAAAAAAAATTGTTTCATTGTACTTTTTCTTTAAAAAAAAAAAAACCCTACATCAATCCCCCCCACATTAAAAAAAAAAATAATTAAATATATCACCACTATTTGTTCCCACCAGGGAACAGTCCATAGCAATTCAAAAATAAGATTTCCTAGACAATCTACAGCACATGCAACATTTACATTTTTAAAAAAAATATATAATTAAACAGTGATTTAACTAGCTTGTTGTAATGGAAACTCTGACAACACTTTATCCATAAAACATTTATGAAAGAGTCCTAAAGAACACACTATTAGACAACAATCAACACACACACAAAAGAAAAAAAAAAAAAAAAAAGAGATGGACAAGTGAGAACAAGTTTATATATACATACAAACCTTGTAAAGACCTGTTTTCTCTTCCCCATTACAGACTTGCTTTCTGATCTCAAAATTTGAGCAGCTGTTTCCCCCTCTCTATTCTGCACAATATACCTGAAGTAAATTAGGAGATTTACTTCATTCCCTTGTCTTCCAAGAAACACCTGCACTAGAAGGAAGGAAAAACAGGATATTACTCTCCAAACCCTTTTCAGCCCCCTCTGCTGCAAGAAAACATATATCCTTGTACCAGGCAGGAGGTACTTAAGTTCCCAAAACAAACAGGAGCATTTAAAGAATTCTAAAACAAGGGGCATTTAATGTCTCTGAAGTCACTCCTAGTGAATAATAGTCCCTATTGTCATTTTAACCTGTGCTAAATGGCTTATTTTCAAATCAACTATCGGAGAAACATTAAGAATTTCAATTATTTCAGCCCTTTCTATTTTCTCAAGTCTCATTAACAAGCACATAATATCTGGCACAGGTTCTGCAGGGGAAGTGGCTTGTATATCATCCTTTCATACCCACTACAGGCTCCAGTCCTGCAAGAAGACAGAATGCTAAGAAGTTTTGGTTGGTTGTTTTTTTAGTTTGTTTGTTGGGGGGGGGTGTTTATATTTTCTTTCCCCTGAAGAGGACAGGATGGTTCTTCAGTGAGCCGACCAAAGGACTCTGGGATGAGCAGTAGCATGTGCTGCCAATTTCAGAACCAGTTCATTTGAACAGCCAGGGTCAGGTCACAAGCGTTTCATCTTTCAAATACAAACACACAATAATGATACCTTGTTTATAACAATGCAAGTATTAATTTGTTGGCTTTGTCTGTTTTTAGAATAAAGTTCACTACTACACAAAACAATGGTTTGTCCAGGTAGAGACAAAGAATCAAAACAAGCTTCAGCTGCTTAGGTTACAAGTGCCACAAAACCAAAACATTCTCACTGACGAGCATGTAAAAGTGTCAGTCTTACTTCTTCAAAGTCTGCATAAAAGTTCTTATACAAGCAGTCAAGGTAATAGTAATTTTTATGAATTAAACCTTTTCCAGTTAAATTCCTGCTGCAGTCACACAGTACACTAGAGACTGATCAAATTCCACACCAGATTAATACTAACCTAGCAAAAAAAATACTTTTTCCACAACTTGTGATGCTTTCTCAAATATGCACCCCCACAAGGCCACAAGCTGCTAAGATCTTCTGAATTTAATGTAAAATTTTAATTCATCAAATTAACAAATGCATAAAGAACAAGACAGTTGAAAGAGGGTTCATTCTCCAAACAATAATCTAAATCACATAGATATCTGAACATTTCTTACAATCTGTACATACTGAGGAAAGCTAAAGTAAAGGATTCAATTCTTGCAGTGGGTAAATTCTTACAGTCTGGATGTCACATCTGCACATACATGAAGCATTAATCTTCTTGTCCTCCAGGCTACAAGTCTTCTGGACAGAAGTGTCTGTTGCAGCCCTTCTTCCTACCCCTCAGATATATAAGAAAAAAACCACATGTGCTACTCTGTCAGCCTAATTATTTAATCCCAAATCAATACTTAGAGCAGCAAGGGCAAGATAAATTCGCATGTAGAAGCAAAATAATCAAGAGAAGCATTACTTCCCAGTAATATGTCTTCTCTGAAAAGTGTCTGCTATCACTTTACTAAAAATTCACCTAGTTAATACAAACTCCCTCAAAAATCACACTGATATGTTCTAGTTGAACAAGGATTAAACCTATGAGAGTTAACACCTGCCCTTTGCCTGACACTCATACTGCCTTAAAACCAGTCATAGTATTCCTCATTGGATCAGTTCTGGGTAAGTGAGAAGTTTTAGCTTTCAAAACACTTTCAAATAAAAACTAAGGAAGTCATATTAAGATGATAAAATGAAATATGAAGATTCCAGTGCTTATTTATTTAAAAAAAAAACCCCAAAACTTCCAGTTAGTTATAACAAACATGTCAGTCTTGGTTAAAATGGCAAGACGGGGACTTCCACAACTGGAAAAGAACTTTAAAAAGAGGCAGGAAATACCACTATCTACTGGAAGTGACATAATCCAGAGTACTAAGCTTACAAAGCACTGACCATTAAAACAAAACAA
>JANIJG010005515.1:48079-61466 GCA_024611175.1 Megaceryle torquata
CTGTGGTTAGTATAAAAACAAACAGCTGGTGCTCGTAGTGGGAGACTTCCTGTTAAAGGGCACAGAGACACCCATCTACGTGAAGTTTGCTGAAGTTTTGCTGGAGCAGAAATCTTTTACGTTGCTGAAGGGGTAACACAGCTTGTGAAGACCACTGACTACTACCCATTGTTACTCTTCCATGTAGGTATGAACAACACTGAGAGCTGGAACCTGAGCAAAACCAAGGCAGACTATAAAACTCTAGGGGCACAAATTGTCTTTTCTTCAGTCTCGCCAGTTACAGGGAAGGGGGAAGAGAGGTGCAGAAGAATAATGAACATTAATTTCTGGCTACATAACTGGTGCCATTGCAAAGGTTTAGGCTTCTCTGACAATGAAACATTCTTTGATGACTATAGCCTACTTGGGTGGGATGGCATATACTTGTCTCAAACAGGCAAGAGAATCTTTTGGTGTAGGCTGGCCAGCTTAGGAGGGTTGCAAACTGAAGTTTGCAGGGTTTGGGGTCCAGCATGGGAATGTGTGTGACATTGCAGCCAGTGGGCAAATAGACCAGACCAACCACAGCAGTAACAGATGCTCCTCAACTAAGTCTCTGAAGTGTCTGTATATCAATGCAAGGAGCATGGGGAATAAACAGGATGAACTAGAAATCTGGGTGTGATTGCAGAATTGCTAATGTCTATAAATATCTGAGGGGTGTGTGTCAAGGGGAAGGGGACAGTGTCTTTTCTGTGGTGCCCAGTAATAGGACAAAGAGTAACAGGTATAAGATAGAACATAGGAAGTTCCACCTCAGTTTGTAGAGAAACTTCTTTCCTGTGAGGGTGATAGAGCCTGCAACAGGCTGCCTGGAGAGGTTGTGTACGCTCCTTCTCTGGAGACTTTCAGAACCTCCCTGGATCTGTTCCTGTGTGGTCTGCCCTAGGTGATCCTGCTTTGTCAGGGGGGTTGGACGTGATGATCTCTACAGGTCCCTTCTGACCCCTACCGTTCTATGATTCTATGAAAAAAAACCCACAGATTGGCCACAGGGGCAGGAAGAGGTAAGAAAAAGGTGTTATTGTGAGAGTATTTTCACCTCACTGTCAGCTGATGATCTTTCCAGATAATCAGCAAAGTAAGTATTATTTGCTTCTTTGTTTAAAAAGACACTATTTGTAGGTCATCTTGCCTGTTTGGAGCACTGTATTGCTGCCTGTATAGTGCTCAGTAATCAACACCAGAAACCTCTGCCAGCTAATTGGTTAAAAACAAAACCCAAACAAACAAAAAACCACACCCGAAACACAATATATATTAAAGTGGCGGCAATTGTTGGGATTGGTTTTGCTTAGTTATATTAGTTAACCTATTATGTGATAGTTCTAATGGTTAATGGATTGATCCTCAACTTTTGGTACTTAATTTGGCAAGAATAAATTAAAAATACACATTTTGATTTTACTCTGCTTTCTATACAGTATGTGGGACTGCTCAGAAGTAAATTTGTATGAGCCAGATATATTGCAGTCATTCCATATGTTCTCCATAAAAATCACATATTCATATTATCTGGGTGTTAAAAATAATGACATTTTTGGTTCCCTGAATTTGTTAGACTTTTATGAAATGTTTGTTACCCTGCTTTTTTTTTTTTCAATAGCTTGGCAATAATCCATGAAATTGGGTCAGCAAATTCAAAAGACATCTTCATAGCCTGCTTGATGAGCGATGAACCTATGCTAGATTTTAAGCAGGGTTTAAAGTAGCGCAGAAGTTTGAGTAGATTTTTTTTCTCAGTCTTCTCATATGAGTAAGCCAAAATTGCTGTTCAGTTTTTAAAAATACTTTAGTATATGTGTAGCAGTAGTAGTAGTGTTAGTGTAGTATCTGCACCAGTTGCTTGCTTTCTGCTTTTTAACACTTAACTCAGCATATCTATAATATATGCTTAAGCCCCTTGTGTTTCTTTGGTCTGAAAGCCTCGTTGAAAAGATAAGCTGTTAAATACTTTATGAAAGATTATTTTGAACAGAATTTGGGAAAGATACCACTATAATGACTTGTATATATGCTGTTTACTGCTTGTTAACATTGCCTCCCTATTAAAAGGCGAAACAAGGCTACATTTAGAGGCTTTGTTTCCAGTAGTTTAATATTTTATTGAGACTCTTTTTTCAAGATTTTGTGAGATGTGGCCTGTGGCAGTGAGGCCTTGTTTCTAGTAAATTTGAAATACTTATTTTTTATATATTATTTTTACTATTTTTTCAGTATTTTTTTCAGATGCGGATTGGTTTTTTTTTGTAAACCAGTGCTGGTTTTCATATATATAAGCCCATACTTAGCTTTGCACCGATAAATATGCTAAGAGCTTGTTTTCCTTGGTAAGATAGCCTTAGCTGTACTTTGATATGAGGCAGTTAGGTATTTGATATGTTTTGCAAGGAATATATAAATGAGTGCATGTAATTTTTTATTTTTATTTTTTCCTCAGTGCACAGTAGTGTAAAGCCTTTGTGGCTTGTCAGTATTTTTCTGGCATTACTTACTCATTACTATGGGATATGACTAATTTTAGTCAAGACTAAACTACCAAAAATGTGTACCTACACATACATGTAGATGTATAATATAAACGTGGCTGTGGCCACATATTTTCATAATTTTCTGTGACTAGTCTATATTCAGGTGTTTGTTTTTACATAGTTTTAATGCTTATTTCAGTAACAGAGTAGATCTAAAACCAGCAGTGCAAGAACAACATCCTTTGTCACATACAGGAACAACTAAGGAAAAAAACATTGTACCTCTTCCACATTGATCGTGCTTTAAAGCACAGGAATGTAATGCACCTACGTGATTCCAGAATTCAGATTTCTCCCTTTTTTCACGAACATCTACACCAAAGAAGGTTGTGTGTACCCCTATTCATAATTGAGAATTTTTCATCATCTGAGTAGGTAGATTACGGAATTGGTCATTAGCAATGCAATCTAATCCATTTTTTCCTTCTACTTTTTTTCCCTCTGCTCATTTTTTCCTTTTTTTTTCCTAATTTTATCTTAAGAAGTTGCTGTTATAAAATCACTGTTTTATGGAAAGCTTGTTGTGAGCTGAGGATATTATCAATTCTTGAAGGTATGCTTTGGGCAATTCTTTATTCAGAGGTCTGCACCAGAAATCTCTCTGGAATGTTTGCCTGAGATGAAATAATTTTTATCATCCTGACCTGGTCAGTAGACTCACCTAGAACAAGTAATTGCTGTAATTTGATCTGGTTTAGGATGACTTTTGGAACAGTGGAGATCTTTGTGTCTTTAAGAACCTAACACATTTGTTAATGAATGGCAATGAATGAATGACATGATCTGAGGGTAAGTTTCAGTACCGAAATTTAAGACTTTTTTTTTTTTTCCCCCCCCCCATGTTGTAGCCAAATTGGCTTCTGAGGGTAAAGCTGTCTTTTCCTTCTTTAGTTTTGCTTTTTCTCTTCTACCATGACAAAGAGCAGGAAAGGCTTTGATAAGACAAATGTGTTTCTGTGGTAGACATAACTATCTTCTTGATGCGCAAATATTTCTCTGATTAGAATAGGTTTCGATTTCTGACACTGCTCGCAGGCTGGAAGGGTATCTCACCTCTTATCCCAAGGAACACTTAAAGTTTCTGAAGGATGTAGAAATGAAGTTACTACTTGGTTGAGGAACTAAAGCTACCTGGGACCTGAACCTTATGTCTTCTGCTTTCAGCAGACCCTTGAAATTGCTTATACAGCTGGTGAAAACATGGGGGTTCTTGACTGACATCAGTTCACTTAAATTTGGAAATATTACAGCTACTCAGTGATTGGTCTTTTATTCCAGCAGAGCACTTTTCTGAGGATAAATGAAGCAATCACAGAATTTCATTTGAATTAGCAAGTTTATCTGTCAGGAAAGAAGGTGTTTCTGTGAACCCCACGCAAGGCATGCTTATTTGTGAACCCCACACAAGGCATGCTTCATCTCTTTTGGTAGGAATTAATGTAATTTTAATTCACTTAATTTTATAAATTTAATTTTAATTGGAACTGGGCCTAACGCCTAGTTTTGTTTGAGTTCAATTAAGCAATTTAGATATGTTTATATTACTAATCTCAGAAATCAAAACAATGAAATGGAACTCTGTAGTCAAGCAGCAATTGTGATTTCACAATGTTGCAACTTGTTGCAAAGCGGGCAGGGTAGATCGAACCTTGCTGTTGGAGCTCATTCTCACACGACTTGGACAGTCTTGCAGCCTCTTCTCTGAGGCAGGTAGTGATTGCATGACAGTAATTTTAGATGGCAGAACACCAAGTTTTGAATAGAACTGCCATCTGTCCCTGCTCCAAAGACTGACTTAATTTTTGTTCCTGCTTGTTGATTGCAAGCTCCGGCATGTGTACACATCAGTTCATGTGAACATAGCATATGTGGGATAGCTGGGTTTGGTATCACTTCAAAGATGTCAATCCATGTCTGAGCTGAGGCTTCTGAATTCAACATTGCAGAAGCCAGGGCTTCATTTTGTTTTTCACTTTAGTAATAATATTTAAGTTCCTGTCTTTGAATATTCTTTTACCTTTGGTTTGTTACCAGGAAGGTGATTGTATAGGCATCTCTCAAATCAAAGTTACTTGTCTGCTTAGTTGGTCAAGATTTCATTAGAACACATTTTTCATCTTCCCAGATCTTCCTGCATCCTCTTCAGCCTCACACTTGTGGGAAGTTATAATTTGTAAATAAAATATTTAATTATAAAAAATCCCAAGTAAAATAAAATATGAATTTATTCTACATAGGGCAAATTTCCACTAGCCCTCTTTACAGGGTATTTGAGCTTGTTAGTGGGCATATCTCCACACAAATCAGGAAATACTTGGGGTTTGGTATTTTTGGCAGGTTGATTTTTAGTTATTACTGTTCTTGCCTTTCTCTGATTTTTAGATCTTTATAATTTCCAAAGTAATGTTGACTGCACAGTGTAAAAAAGAAAAAAAAAAAAAGAAATCTGTAAATAGATCTGTTGATCCACTTACATGCTTAAATACATACGTGTATGTGCATGTTTTGTGTGCACATCCTCAACATGGTGTCGTGTTAGAGTATTTGTGTCAATACAATTTAAATTTGGGAAAGGATAGTTTCCTGTAGTTTTTAAGCTACTCCTTAAAAAGTTAATGGTGATAATTGTACTGGAAAAGTAGTAAATTTTCTTGTTTAAGTACCGTGAGTTACTATTAATCTAGAGTTCAGTGTATAATAGCCCCAAAATGTTATTGCATTGATAAAACTAGGGTCAGTACTCTAGAACAGAGTCAGAGTTTGACTTTGTGTTACCGAAACAACCTCATATAAATGCCTTAGTTCTATAACTCTATAAGTGTTCTTTATTTATCTTCTTTATACCACTACCACTTAGTAACCATAAAGGTTACATCCCAAGTAGGTATGTTGAACTTTACTACATACATGTACTGTTGTACTGAAATGCTTATGACTTGCCTGCAATGTCCCCGTTCCCATCAGATTCATCCTCTCATAGAGCTGTGGGGCTCTTGTCATCTGCTATTTCCCAAGCCACAATTTCCTCATCAGTTTGTGGCTAAAAACAAAATCTTGATCATCCTTTTCCATCTAGTTCAATGTTGATCTTTCATCTTCTGCATTCTTTTAACCAGAAATCTTTTGCCAAAAACCTGACAAGATTGCACTGGGCGTCATCAACAGCAACATCAGGCTTGATTTCAGTGAGCAAAGATGAAACAGCTGTTTCATTGTCCAGATCAGCACTCTAGCACTCAATATTTAGTCTTAATTTTTTCCAGCTTTGTCTGGCTGTGATAGCCTTGATGTTTTTCACTATATGACTAGTGGTGTAACTTACTATATTTTGCTGATCCTTTTATTTAGTATTTCAGAAGTAGATACTGTTTCTTCAGACAGTATTTCCATCCTGTTATCTTTTATAGTGTCTTGTACTGTCTGTGTTCATTCTTCAGAAATTCTTGCTTCACTTTAGCAAGACAACGTTCTTGAAGTGTTGTGTCCAGAAATGCCAAATTGTGGCTCAACAGTTGCTGTCATGGGAAAGCTGCAGATGGCTTTGCTCTGTGAAAGGTTGTATCAGTTAAATGGCTAAATTTTGAAAATAAGGGATGTGAACTTTAAAGAAGGTTTAGAAAACTTCAGACTCTATATGCATGTGGGAAGTCTTCTGTGGTATAAAACTTGCCTTTTCAAAGCTGGTGGGTTTTTGTTGGTGGTGTTATAGCTAGAGGACAACAGAGTGGCATATATTATATACTATATTCTATACTGTATTTGAAAATGATTTTTTCAGTGCTTTTGGAGACAAAGCTGATCACTCTATGTTCAGAAGGAGAAGGAGAGATGAGAGTTGTGTTTGTCATTGACAGTAGAATTTTCCTATTCACTTTGCATACCATATAAGTTGCTTATTTTCATTGGAGTAGGATTAAATAGTTGATTGTCTTACTTCTTTTAATTTACTTTTATAGTGGAAAAGGGTGAAGGCGTTTGGAAGTAATTCTCCTTCAATGAAACGATTTTTCTGTTTGTTTTTGGGTTTTGTGTGTGCACATGTTGCACACTGCTTGATTCAGTGATCTGTTTTCTATTGCAGGAAATTTACAAGCACATTGCCTGCCTCACATGAATTTGTTTCCCACAGAGATTCCTAATGCAACGTGTGAGGTTTCTCATTACCGAGCTATATGGATTGCATTTTCACTCCAATACCGACAAAATTAAATTACATAAAAACTGATTAAGATGCATGTAATCCTAATGTCCGATTTTTAGAAAAAACTGTCATCTTTAAATGATAACCCTCTGCAAAATCAACAGTAGAAATATTCTACTTTTGTCAACTGTGACACATCTGCAATTTACGTAGCAGCTAATGCTACAGCAAAATGTTAAGACAGTTGAGGATTCATTTTTTAAAATGCTTTTGTCTTTTCAGCAACAAACCAATAGACTGTATTAATTTGTGGCCTTCCAGTCCTAGAACCCATGTAGATTAATATACATCACTCTTTTCTAATCTTAAAATAAGAATACAGTCCTTCAAGCTAGATTTTAATACTTTCAGTTTTGTTTAACAGTGTCATATTTTCATCAGTTTGTAATTTATTTACATGCTTGAGGGACAAGACGATTCAAAATAAGTAATGGTCAGACTTTTATTTCTTCCTCACACTTTAAATATAAATTATGTATAAATAACTGCATCTTTTCTTTCCTAGTTTAATGAAGGTTGATAAATTTCTATGCAAAACTTTGGTATCTTCATATCTGGCTAAAATTTTCCAATTCCCCTTAAACATTTAGATAATTATTTTGCATTGGTGATCATCCAGGTTTATTCGTGTGTATTCTGATTAGCTGACAAACATGATATTTCAATAAATACTATTTTACCTTTTTTTTGAGAGCTTTGCTTTTCCTTTTTTCAGACTAACAGAACGAAAGTAAAGAATTACACATTTAAGTGTTAATGTAGTGTTTCATAACTTGTTTACAAAATGTGTGTGCTCCAATCATTGTTTCAAGTGTTTTTTTTATACATGTCAAGTTATGTAGTTTAAGACATCCTTCTCATGACAATGTCAGAATTCAGTATTAATGTGTTTCGGTTTTGAGTGGTTCACAAGGCACTTTTTTTTTTTTTCTAGCAGTCTGTAGGAACTGTTCCACTTGGTGTGTCAGTAGCTCGAAAAAAAGAAGATGAAGCATCAGTTGGAAGTGCACCTTTGGCAAGGCAGCAATCAAATCAAGCCTCTGAGTATGCCAGCAGTCCTGTCAAAACAAAAACTGTAACAGGTATGACGACTTAAATGAAACTAGCCATTCTGCCTTTGCAACTTCCTTTAATAACATGTGTCCACACTTAAACAGCACCCACTGTGCAAATACTGTGGAATAACTTTGATTTTAAAGAAATATTCTCCCCCAGAATTATGACTTTTCAAATGAAAAGGAAACAAACTTGAAATTTCAAAAAATACATGTTTAGTTTTCTTCTCATTTTTGTTTAGGTACTATCTTTGGGATCCTGATAGTTTCATGTAACACATTTTATAAAATGAGATAAAAGTGCTAGGTTTTCAATAGGATATCTATTTCCCTTGATATGTAATATTTTAGTCCATAATTTTATCGGACTTTATATGCTGTGATTAATTTCTTTGAGCAGTGTGAACAGACTAAATGAAATCAAAGTCTGACATGTAAGGAAGTCAAGATTTGTGCATGAACAGTTAATATCCACAGCTTTCAAAGTCACTGTCCTGTAGAAAATGCATTCATTGGCACTTCTGGAGTTCAAGAAATTATTAAATTTAGGAATATTTTCTGGCCACTTAAGAGTGCTAAAGTTAAACTTTGTTATCACTAATCAAGTTGATATGTCTTTCTGAGATTTTTCTAGGCTATTTATTCATATCGTACTGTCTGCAAGCAGTAAAGTAGGAGATCATCCAAAAAAAAGTGACTATCCAGCTGAGGATTTTAGTAATCCTTCTGAAACACACTGAACAAATTCTCTTTTCCTTTGCATTGATGTTTAATTCCAGATAATCGGGAAGTACTTCAAGATGTTGTCTACTGAAACTGAGATTGCAATCTTGTCCGTTAGTGGTAGACTTAATTGTTATTTTGAGGTTAAAAAGGACTAAACACAGAAAAATCGTTGCTGAGTATTATGTGGGTTGACATTTTATCACTGTTAGTAAAATAATTAATTTCTAAGGCTTCTTTTTTATTTCATGTCTTAAAATCCTTATTTTTTACCATTTATCCTTTTATTTTCCATTTATGTAATGCCTATAATGAAATGTCCGTACTAAGTATATTCTTCTTTTAACTGCTGCGTCAACATCACGTATTATAGATTTGTTTCTTCTCGAGGTTAATTCTACCTGTGCCTGTCAACAAAGCACAAAGGTCTAATTCATTGGGGAAACATTTGTAATTTTGTAGTTTTGCATATTTGACATTCAAAGCCAGTTATCCTCATGAGCAGATGCTAGATTAGTTTCTGTTAATTACCAGTTGATAGAAGTGTATATGTAGTTTGCAGAAGTAGCTTTGTACTTGAATTTTAAAAATTAGTGTTCCAGTCTCATACCTGCTCAGCTGGTAGCCAGATTTGATCTTCAAGTTGAGTGTTATCTTTTTTCGGTAACGATCACACCAGAATAGTCTACTTAAAGAAAATATTACTGTTCAAAAATCTACGAATACCATGGATGTCAGTTTTGCTTTTGTTTGGGGTTTCCTGTGTGTGAGTGCAGAAACATTAGAATGAACTGGTATGTTATAATGCCTTTTAAAGCAAAAGAAGGATTTCGGTGTATCTTAACTTCCTCTACTTTTTAATTTGTAGTCAATATGTGTTTGAAGATGTGTTTTCACAGTAAGTAATTTTCAATTACTTAGTACAACAGACATTTCTGCAAAAATGTAAAGTTCATTTTTAGGTGTTGTGGATGTTAGCTACCACTTCAGTCATTCTGTTTATCAAATAATTCTAGCCAAGATACTCTGTGTGTGTGTGATTATACAAATAAACGAAATGCGTTTTTCTCAAGAGATTGACGAAGAAGTTTCTTTTTTGAGTTAGAATCAGTCTTTTAAAGAAGAGATTGCCAAATTTTGTTTCACTCAATTTGTTGACAAAAGTTACTGCTTTGCTTTGGGGTTTTTTTTTGTGTGTGTGTTTTGTGGTGGTGTGTGTGGTTTGGTGTGGGTTGTTTTTTTTTTCCCCCTAATATCTATAGCAGGGTCTATTTTGTTTGTTTTTAAGATGTAGTGTTCCTGATACTGCTGGTTTGAAGGTTAGCCTGTGTTGTAAAATGTCCACTTATTTGTTATACTCTGCAGATAAAATCCTAGGTGTAATATGCCTGAGGTACTTGAGATTTAGATGCAGAAATGCAAAATAAATATGTAAAAAGAATGCCAAAGAGCATAAGCTTTGTATACTAATGAAATTACTGAAAGGCTCTCTGCTTCAGTAGACCACACAGATTTCCCTTAATTAAAGAAAGGAGAGCTGTATCACACTGCAGTGCCGTGCGCACTTCTTCTCTCTATTGCCTCCTGAAAATTCATGTGATCTGAGAAGCTTTTTCTGTAGAGAAAAAGCCCTGTTTGTCAGAATTATCTTTCTACTGGAAGATTCAGGGGACAGTATAAACTGGCACATGTGTTGTGTCACAGAAAAGGTGTCTCTGATTACAAAGCCACCTGTTACAGCGGTTAGAAAAGGTTGGGTGTATGCAGGTGTGACAGGTGAGATAGCATTTCTGGAGATGTTTCAGTGGATCTTTCTTTCCGTTTAAGTTTTCTTTCTATATGCTGAAATACAATGAATGAGTGACTCGTTTGTTAAACTAATAATTGTGATTCTTCTCCTTTAATTTTTCTGGGCCCCTGGCTCCCTTAATTTTTCACTTTTATTTTCACCTACTTTCTGTTTGAATTTTCTTAATTTGTCTCGTGTTTTAAAATCAGGAATCCCACACTGATTATAAATATAGGACTTAACATGCTACCTACAATACAAAGGCACTGTAGCTAAAAGGGGCAGTGATCCATGTTAGCCTCATTATTTCTTGAATCATCAGGACTCTAGCTACAGGTGCCTTAAGTTGTCAGAAAACTGAGATTCCTACATTGTTAGAAAGTACATGGGCATACTCCTGGCAGATTGAAAGAACTTGTATCTTAAAATCATGCTATTCAGGTCGTGATTTTGAAATTCTCCTTTTTGAGTCTAGCATGATCTCAACAGTCACTCCCTTGAGAACTGCTAGAAACCAACCCGATGTATTAAACCAATCTGTAATCACAGCTGTAAAATAATTTAAACATTGATCTTGAGTTCAGTTTATTAGTTAATGGCTGCTGAGACCTTGCCAAAAATGAAGCATGGGAAAAGAGCAAAACTACTTTTGTATGGTATCTGTCTGTGAAAACCCATGTTTCAGTTCTTCAGTTGCAAACTGTAGTTATTTATAAATCTTAACCACAGAAACAGAGTAAAATAATAGAATATATAGTTTAAATTTTGTCATGTGGCTGTGAACAAGTGAGGTGTTATAAAAAGAATATTAAAACCATGTAATAAGTATTTAACTCAATTCCTCCATCCACCCATATCTGAATTGCTGAGAATGGGAGGAGTAGTCAGTCCACTGTTAGTTCAGTGAAAAGTTTGCAGACCTCTAGCTATACACTGAAGTATAGCTCCCACATCTGGATAGTGGCATAATGATTGCTATATGCGTCCATAAGTATGTAATATATATATAGCATACGTAGCATACCTATACAGGAAAACATTATGGGCTGCAGTAGATGTCTGGGGAAGTCTTTGAATGCTGATTTGTGCACATTATTGAATATTGTTAAAGCCAAAGTGTCTGTTTTCACACTTTAAAGATGGGTGCTCATTCAATACTAAACTTGTAGATTTCATTAATATTGGTATTAAATTACTGCAATTATTTTCACTTCATTAGAAAAATATGACATTTTCCATGCTTAACAATGAAACTTGACTTTTTGGGAGATTTTTACTGCCTCTTGGTGAGGCCTTTTTGTAGGGATTACACTTAAGTTTAATTTCACCAGCATCATCCGTGACATCCAGTGTTTAGCAGTGCTTGGAAGTAGCCATGATATCCCAGACACAAACTTGATACTGTCTTCTGAGATGTAACACAGTGACTAGGGCAGCTGATTTTTCAGTAACAGTAGAAAAGTAACCTCACACATGCTCTTTAGTATAAGGAATGCTTTTAATGGAAGAATCTACTTCAGAAAGTCTGAAAAGGTTTGTTTGTTTGTGTTCTTACTCAGAATCCTGAAAGTTGTATTTTCTTATAGCCACAGTATAGGTAGTTAAGTGGAATTTAATTTATCTCACAAAACTTTCAGCTGAAGTAGGCCCAGTAGCCTCTTACAAAGACAGCAGAAATCAAAGTGCCCTGTCCTGTAACCAAAAGTACGCTTGTCACATAAAATTTCTTTGATCCCTGTTGGGCAACAGCCAGGTATTTCGTCATGGTACCAAGGGTGACTGCAGTTCAGCCATGTCATGTGTGTACATCAGGGCACATGAGAGCAAGCAAGTGGTTTTCATCACTAGCTCTAGTGCCCATGACCAGAGATTGTTCGATTTTCTGGTCTGGTGGACAAATTGCAAGAGCATTTTCGAAAGAGAATTAAGCAATGGTAGATTTTGGACCCCTTTTTTCCATGGGCCAGGTTGATCATATCCACGGGTCAGGGAGTGCACCAGTTGTTTAATTCCACTATGATTGCAATATTACCGTGGAGTATTGGTCCAAAGGCCAAAGCTGAGAAGAGGATCCAGCATTATTTCATTCTGCAGGAAGTGTGTGTGTGTTGTGTGCATATAAAGATAGGAGATGAAATCAGTTTGTAAAAATCTCTTACTTGTGTTTCTGAAACACTGGTGTTTTAGTCTGTGGAACAGTTGTTCTTACAGAGAAATAATCTGAGTTTTAAAATTTCATAAGTGCTAAATTATACCTAGTCTACTATTTTTCTTGTATGTCAAGCAGATGGAGGATGGTGACGTGACCAGAAAGTTCAGAACTGTTGTTTTAGATGGCCTTTACATTCCCTGCCCTGTATAAATTGATTTCTAATACGGGCAGAGCTCCTGAAGCCAATTTCTACTTTCTCTACCCTACTTGTTTTTCCAGAGCTTGCAATATTTATCCTGTCAAATTTGATTTATATTGCAAATATACCAGCAAATGCAGAAGGAATTAGAGGACAAGCAAATGAGTTCCATGCATATGCATTGAGTACAGGATTGTATAAGCCTTCTTTGCATATGAAACTAGTCAAAGAAAGATCCCCAACTTTGGTAACATTTGATAGTGTAGATATAATAATGTGCTTATATGTTGGCTGTTAGATACATAGTATAACTGGAAATTCTTCATTGTTATAGGAAGTGTTAGTAATTAAATTTTGAAATATTTACTCAAGTAATTATTAAAATTCCTTGCATATTCCAAGTATATGCATGCTATATTTCTGAACCACTATTAAATACTTCATAAAAGTGAAGAAAAGAGGAAGCTTTAAATGTAGACATGCCTCTACTTTATTAAGACCAACTGATGCTTTGTGTTATTTGAAGTTTTATCTTAAGTTAATAAACTTTCTATTAAGTATAGTATGTCAGAATATGACCTGTACTTAGCAAAACTGGTTGCAGTTACTATTTTCTGGTGTGTGGGTTTGTGTTTTATTTCTTTTCTTCTTTTTTTTTCCTTTTTTTTTTTTTTTCCCCTCTAAAGTATGACTAG